>JAOZJS010000798.1:0-19869 GCA_025882695.1 Amerodectes protonotaria
TTCTCGTTTGGTTTTTATGAGCATTTTCCCAAACCCTAGTAAAACTGTGAAATTCGGCCGGCATTTTTCGCATAACCACCACTTTTCCGTCCGGCATCCAAAGGGTTAATAATGAAAAAAATAAAAAAAATACGATTCAAGAAAACCAGATGAATTAGCTGCTTGTCGGCTGCTTGCTTTGCTGGACAACAGCCTAAAGCTTCGGACACACACTTTGTCGCGCGATGTTTGATGTGACGCGCTTCCTCTCTGGAAACAAAAACCGAAAATGGCTTGAACATCCATCTGGAATTCATCACCAGCAAGCCAAGAGTTTTGGTGACATCTTGGTCGAGCTGGTTGGTTGGTTTGTTGGCTTCGGTTGACATTTGTCACCTCTTGGCACCGAAAACAAGGTGTGCTATATCTAGGAATGGTGAATTGGTAACCCTCACTTGAAGCACTACTGACACACACACACGCATACAAGAAACGATAAATCATGTCTCTCTATTTACCACGATTTCGTTCAAAACTTTGCCTCAAAAACTTTGGCTAGATTCTTGGATTTGGATTCATTCACTTTGGCGATGATAAATGGCCCTCCGCCTTATGATCTTCAACCAACCAACAAAACAAAGACGATGGTGGTAACTCTCAGAATGTGAGCCAACAACTCTTTCCAATTGGCCAACATGTTATTGTTTGATTATTATACAACATTGGTTATATGGGTGTGGTGGCTAGGTGTGGGTGTGTCGACCGACCATGTCCAGGTCAATGGGCCCTGTCTGTCTACGTGCCATGTGGATCGAATCGTAGTGTGTTGTTGACCAATCGTGTATGTGTGTGTTTGACCAATATTACCGAAAAACTGACCTTTTTCTCCATCCCCCCATCCAATGTGTGTTTGGTCTTGGTGGTCGGAATCGACCGATACGAACCAATTTCCATCGTATCAATGCGTCGTTCGGGTGAACACACATAGGCCGGCCATTCATTCATTATGGTCATGGCGAGTGAGCCAACGCAACAATCTGTGCTGGCCAATTGTGATCATGGCAATAATAATAATGATGGTGATGTTGGTGATGGCTCAAACGGTCAAACGACGGCAATGTTGTTGGTCGTGCTTGGCTTCATGACCACCACCACCAACACAATGTATTGCCAAGTCCAATTTGTTAGCTGGTTCCTGCGTGCGTGTCATTGTCCACGACGACGATGGTCAATGGGTTTCGTCTCGTGTTTGTTATTCCTGCTGAAACCTTATACCAATAATGATCATGATCCACGTTGGCCGAATATTCCCATTTGTCTCCCCCTCTTCAATGCTTGTTTGTTTCCAGTGTCCATTGTTAACTCTTTCTTCCAAGTCTTCGTTGTTGTTGTTGTTCGTTGGTTCGTTGAAACCGATACCATTGTCAGGAATGATTAGATTTTGGTTTATGAAAAGCTTGAACACAAAAAAAAAACGAAAACGAAAACGCACGCGAATACTCCGAGAATAATAATAATGAAAGGAGAAGACCAAGAAGAAGAAGAAGAAGAATAAAAGAAACTAGATTAGCTAGCTAGCTAGCTAACTAGCTGCTTGCTCGAAGACCGAAGTCAAGCGAAACAAGCGAAACAAGCGAAAAGGGTTTTTCATATTTTTCAATGAACCGAGCGGTTTTCGGTTTCGGTCGCACAACAAGGTTCCTTCTGCCATCCCTGCCTGGAGAATTCAACGGAACATTCACGATACACGTCCACTTTCTTGGATTTCAGAGAGAGAATCAAGAAACCTGAAACCCCTAAAATCCACAACCCTTTTTTTACCCTTAACCTCCCTGGTTAAGCAGCAACAGGTTCCACTGGGTCGTGGTTCTTTTTCTTAAACCTTGCACCATTCACCTTTCACCCTTTCATGGTTAACCTTCAAGCTTCAATTCAATTCAATTCCAACAACGTAAGCCATCCAATCAAAAGCGAGAGGGAAAGCGCGAGAAAAAATAATCCATAATCCTCCGGTGTGCGCGTACGCGGGTATCCGCCAAAGCGAGAGAGTCACGAGAGAGAACAACAGTCTTAGTTTCAACACCTTTTGATTATCTTCTTTGATGATTTCGGATGGGAAAAAAAGAAAGGGTTTCGTTTCTTCGGTGTTCAACGTCGTGTTGTTGTTGTTTCAGGATCGCTTGCTTGTGTCCTTGAAGCCTCGAAAATCGAAGGGTTGGGCTCGATTCGATTTTCTCGAAAAACAAGAGGTCCAAGGTTCCATAAGGTTCGTTCCGTGGTACGCTATCCTTGGCCGTACCAAAAAGCATTGATGTTGATGTTGTAGTATTGTTATTTTAATGCTTCGTTTTTTTTGTATTATTATTATTTCTTGGTTCGAGGATTTCGTCCTCGACCAGAGCATTACGGGGTACTCGTCAAAACCTTGTCGTTGTTGTTGTTGCTGTTGTTGGTAGTGGCGAGATATTAAGCTTCTTACCTGGTTTCGTTCGATTTTTCTGAGCCTGCTTCCAGAGTTACCCTTATTCGAAGCAATTAAAGCCGAAGAGAGCGGGTCGACGAGAATGGATGATTTTGGCCAATTTGAATTTGAATTTGAATTTCTCCAACGATAACGGTATGGCCACAGTGCAGTGTGTACTAGCTCTTAGTTCCTATTTCGGCTTGGTCGTCGTCGTCTTCTAGGTCTTCTAGTGATTTACCTTCGAAAATGTGGAATGGATGATTTGGCTGAGTTGGCCATGTTCCATTACAATAACAAACACATAAAATTTATCAACAAAACAATACAATTTCAGGAACACTAGCAGAGAATGAGCCGAACACAATGGATCCACACCAACAAAATGGAATGAATGACGGCCAACGATGTCGTCGAAGACCAAAGAAGAGAGAGAGAGAGAGAGAGAGACCAAAATCACCCTGGCCAAGAAGAAGCAGAGATTTAGTGCATAGCCCGTGAACCAAGCCGAAAAATCGAAGAAAGAAAGAGGCATTTAAATTTAATTCTGAAAAAAAACCCGAAGACGAAGAAGAAGAAAAAGAAGAAAACTGTCACCCTTCTTGGTGAATGGTTTCGCGGTACGCTCAGTACCCGCACACACACATTTTGATTTCATTGAAATTCATTTGTGAAAAAAAGGGGCCAAAGGTGACCTTTGTTGGCCTATTGTCTTGGTGACACAGTGTCTAGGGTTGACTAGGACGGCCACGGCCACGGCGACTAAGACCGAAGACCGGGAGCATGCTAAATTATTCGCCGTTAAGATCTTTTCGTTGGTTCATTGGTTGGTTCGTTTTTTTTTTATATTTATTCATTCGATTCACTTGGCTTGGCGAAGAAATTATTTTTTTCTCGGGCCAAAATCGCTTTTCTCCAGGCGATGAATTATCATAAAAAAAAGCTTCGAGAAAAAAGTATTTGGATATGAAAAATACAAAAATACAAAATTTTAGAGGAAAAGATCCCGAAAGTGGAGCAAAAGAAGCTAAGCTAAGCTAAATCATCATAGTCGTCGTTTGACAATATAAAAGGTACAATTTACACAGGTTACACAGGACCGAAAAAAAATCAGAAAATTTTAAAAAATTAAATGCAGCATGAAATCACAGCCAGTTGGAGCCTTTTTTCTCGTTGGATAAGCGCATCAGCGAAAACCCGGTCCAGGTCCATGTCCCGGACCTCCAGGTCTTCAACGATGATGATGAAACAGCAAACCACCATCATCATCATCATGATCACCATCGTCATCACCAAAATCCTTACCACCATCATTCTTCAATCTAATGAACGGTGATAATTGAGATGATGATGATGAATAGTAAGGCTGTGATGGTGGTGGCGGAGCAGAAGCTGCCGGATTCTGGTGCATCGGTAACATTGACAACCGCGGATTCGGCTGTTGCTGCTGCCGCTGGTGCAAACGATCATTGGTGGTATCATTGGCGGTTCCGATGATGGTGTCCGGTGAAGACGTCGGTGACGATGAATGAGAAGGTGGTGATATTGGAGATGATGTGGATGATGATGCGATGGAACAAACGGAACCATTATCATCCAAATTTCTCAACGTTTCCGATAAAGCCCAAATGTAATTATGGGCAAAACGTAAGGTTTCGATTTTGGTCATCTTATTATTGTTACCATTATTGTTATTATCATTATCATCATCATGGTTAAATGTGGGCAAAACTTGTCGCAAACGTTCCAAGGCGCTGTTCAACATGTGCATCCGATTACGTTCACGATCGTTTGCTTTCAAACGACGATTTCGTTTCAATTTGATCACCAATGTTGGTGATTTAGGCCGGCAACGTGGTTTCGGATTGCGTTGTTGTTGTTGTTTTGGTTGCAACTGTTGTTGTAACTGTTGCTGTTTCTTTGTCTTTGATTTTCGATTCAATTGTTTCTTCACATGGTTGTTGTTGTTGTTGTTGCCCGTTGTTGCACCACCATTGTTTCCAGCACCACCACCACGGATCGGTTGTCCGATTTCTTGATTCTCCTTTGAAACCGATCCAAAATCGAAACTTTGCTCAATGGTCGTGGTCGTGGTCGAAGTTGTTTCCGAACTACCATTGCTACCATTGTTATGATGGTCAACGATACTACCATGTTGTTGGTGGTGGTGTTGGTGTTGATGATGATGCTGCAATATCAAGTTTGTTGTGGTATGGTGATCCAAGAAATTCGATCCACCATCCGCCACCAGATCCGCCATTTGTTGACCAAGCTGTTGCTGTTGTGGTCCATGGTGGTGGTGGTGGTTTTGGTTCGGATCGCTAGCATACAATTCATCATCATCAAAATCATCCAGGCCATCAAAATCATCGAAGACCTTTTCGGTGAAAAAATATTCAATACAATCGTTGTTGTTGGCCGAATTGGCCGAGTTGACCGGTGTGGTGGCGGTGTTGGTCGGTGTTGATGGTGAATTCAGGCAAAAATTGGTGGTGGTGGCAAAAGGTTTACAACCTGGAAAATCACCCACGGTTATGGATTGTGTGGATTCCATGATCTTCTTCTTCTTGCTGGCCAACGATCCTCTTCAAGCTCTTCGAGCGTTGCGTTGTGCTTGTTGCTGCGTTTCCTCCGGTAGTTGCTGCTTTTGAATGAATGTTGAAGAATAGTCCAAAGTAAATATTTGCCCAAAAGTCAGCGGCTGTGTGAAAATATTTCCAAAAAAATAAAAAAATTTGGATCATTATTTGTATTTGAGGGGAGGGGTCCAACCAACCAACCAATCAAGTCATTCAACAAGTTTTGAATCAAACTAAATAAATCCTGGCAATTATCTTCGCTCTATAACTGTGTATTAGTGTGTGTGTACATTGTGGAACCGTTCCAAGAAATTGGGAAATAGCGCGTTCCAAGTCAATACGTTTCGTTGGCAGGTAAACACGAATCCGAACGAGCCCCGATGATGGCCCAGATTATTATTACTTAAAAATAATTGAATCAAGCACTCTCTTGCTCTGTGTGTTGGTCCCCTGGCCCAAAGGTCAAGCAAACTGAATGGTCTGAATGGTCAAAATCGGTGATTGGGATTGGTCCAGCTTAAATCTCGTCCATTTTGGCCCGATCTGATCCAGGATCGATTGTTATGCAAAAATCTTTCTAAGCAAAGAATGTGAGTGATCCAAGAGGATCTGCGAGGAAAACTAATTAAGTCCGGACCCCGGCGGCCACCATCATCATCATTGCCAGGATGATTTGCCCCTCCGATGATGGTGATATGACATGGTATGCTTATGATGATGATGATGATGACAATGAGGTCCCTGGATTGTCAATCTCTTGGGTCCCGGGAAACGACTATTGTGTGTGTTTTGTGAACGATTTGAATGTCACATTCACATATCATACGCAACTTATTATTATTATTCTTCTTCGTCCTATTTTGGTGCCGTGATGGTGGTGGCGATGATCGCGGTGTTTAGCTGGTTGTTGTTCGTTACCAAACAAGCAGCGAGAGCGACCACCATTATATTGAGAGCACTTATAAACTGGCGAGGATCTATCTGAAGACCCTAGGACCCTAAAGACCTTAATGGACAAAACGCGGTGGCAAACACACGCACTCACACAATGGTTCCAAGCAATCGAAAGCAATCGCGACCCTAGCTTCACTAATCAAATCACGTTCCCTTCATGTTGAACACAAAACCAATTGAAAAAAGACGACGACGACGATTGAAATCCTCATCAAAATCCTGTCATTTGTTGATTTCTCCATCCGGATACTAGTACCGAAGATTCAAGATAACCAATCGTAAGATCCAGATTGGAATCCAGATCGAACCGATTGACCACGTCAAACGTCGGACGTTGGCGTCCGACAACCAAAAAAAAGACAAGAGGTATTGTTTGGTACCTAGGGGACCAGCTGTCAAACGATTTGGGACATGTTACAAATAATAATAATCATAATAATCATGATAATCAAGAAACAAACGGGACCCTGGGCCCTGAACAGTTTATTTTGCGGCCGAGCCCTTAGAACGAATCCTTGGCCCCACAATGCACCTATTAAGTTTCAGAGATCTGTGATCCAATAGGTTCTCTCCGAATAGGATTTGACTCTTATCATTGTTGTACAATCGGTTAAATCACGAACACCGAACACAATGTTCGGCGAAAACCAGCGAGCAAGAATATCGAATAACGCACCGGGTTGGCCAGCAGCAGCAGCAGCGGTAATTCAAGCAAGCAAGTTTTGATCAATGTTTGGTGATATATGATCACCACCATCATTGCTAAATGAACCATTGGCAGATCACAACAATGTTGTGTGTCTCGCAAGTGATTTTGATCAACCTTTTTTTATCGTTCGTTGGTTTGATTATCATCTTGGACTGGACATACATTCCAGGAACCGGCCGAAGAAATTCGATAAGCGAACAACAACAATAACAACAACAAAAGACAACAACAAAAGACAAGACAATAAGACGACTTACCACCAGTTTTGGAGCAGTTTTGATTGTGCTTTTTCTGCCCACCGTCAATTGTTCTGGTCAATTGTTCTGTTCTATTTTCTTAAATTTGATCTAATTCACAAAACAATCCAGATTATATTCATAATCTTGACATGGTTGGTCACTTTGGGACATTCGAAGACACACATACACACACAAATTCACCAAGAACCAACTTCGGGACGACAAGAACAAAAAATTTACAAAACGAACAGGACGACGACGACCGTACACCACGATCACCAAACTACCAATGATTGTTGGTGTTCGAGGATCACCACGACCAGGCACGACATTATGGTTCGGTATCGGCTTGGAACGAACGTTTCACTAGTTTCCATTCAATTCAAAAAAGGTTGGTGAGAAGGCTTTTGACCAGCGCCACCTCGCTGCCTGTCGTGGAAGCTTGAAGCGCTGGTAACAGTAAGACGGTGGGACGGTCCTAATACGTACAGAAGTAATGCTTTGCCAGCCACCGCTGCCGTTGTTATTGCTTGTGTTGTGTGTGTGCTGTGTTATTGCCGCTTTGTTTTGCTTGTTTGTTGTGCGTGCTCCTCCTCCTGTTCGTGGGCAATAGTGCACATGTGTGCGCGCGCGTCAGTGCAGTCCAGCGTCGTTGACCATCCTTTCTCTTCTCTCGTCTTCTTCTTCTTTGAGCGTGTGATATGCGTACATGTGAGTGTCTGCGTCTGTCTCTGTGTTTTATGATAATCATAATTAACAACGACAACGACAACAGCAACAGCAATATAAATCACAAAGCAAACAAGGAGTGTACTTGTGCTTGTGCTTGTGCTTTGGAGTGTGTGTGCTTGCGCGCGCGCATCTGTCTGTCGCACAACCATCTGCAAGAATTATGACAAGTGGAAGTGTGCATGCGTTCGCCGTGCTAGAATCCGAAACGAATCGGATCTCGAAGAAAACCTTGCGATTTCTTCTTGATTTTCTTCAAGATGATTTAATGATGATAATTTAGCACCAAAATGATTTATGTTGGACATTTCACGTACACATCTAACCAGCAACCTGGGGCCTTCGAGAAAACGAAACCGAAAATGAAAATCAAAAAGCAACAGGTTGTTGACATGAACATGGACACAAGGACATTGGACACATTGGACATTGGGTGAACCGAATCAAATCAAATCAAATCAAATTAAATTATTATACTAATGATGATCATGATGATGATCATTGTTATTATTGTTGTTGAGGTTGTAACCTGACGACTTCAGGTTAGGATGACAGGCCGAACCCACCAACCAACCAACCAATAACGATCGACGATCATCCGATCATCATCATCATGAACATGGTAATCATCATCATCCTGTGTGTGTGTGTGTGTTTCCGATTTTCGTGATCTGTAATGTTCACTGAATCATGAACTAGCGTTTCAGTACTTGTTCGGGGCCAAACCACAACCACCACCACTGAAAAAAACATCGTCACACACAACACCACCTTTGCCATTACCACCGTTACGGCAGCTCATATCATCTAATAATGTAAACACATCCCAATGGACAAATTGGCGTGGAGGTGTTCCACCATCAACATTACCATTACCATTGCCATTACCATTACCATCACTAACATGTTCGATTATCGTGGTTGTTGTTGTTGTTCGTGGTGGAAAACCAACCAACAAAGATATCTTTTGTGGTAGGGATTCACAAAAAGTAAAAGGTCTCATGCCTAGGCCATATAATAATAAATTACGATGTACGTTTTACCTCGTATTTGTACGAGAAGAGCCTTGAAACGAAAACGATCATTTCCTGTTCATTCATTGGATTGGATTCATTTTGGAGAAATCTAAACTAAACGAAATGAAATGAAACTAAATGAAAGGAAGAAAAGACCATAATTTGTTTGCACGAACACACACACGTAGACCCTGGCAAAACACTGGCGAACCAGCAAGCAGCAGCAGCACAATTCACCAATCTTGCAAAACCCTGGGACCCTCGAGCTCGACCTGCACACACACACACATCTCTCTCTTGGTCCTCTCTCTCGGGTCTCTCTCTCTCTCACCTCTTGGGCTCTCACACACAAGTTGACCATGAAAGCAGCAGCAGCAGGATCATGATGATCAACAACATCATCACAATTTGTTGTTGTTGTTGTTGTTGCGGATTCGGGTCCATTCACAAGAAATACAGGCTTTTTTAAAAGCTTTCCCGTTTTTCAAAATACTAAAAATAGCCGTTTTGTTGTTGTTCGAGAGGTCGAGATATCTCGTTCCATTCGTTCGTTACGTAATATTCAACCACCATCATCATCATCATCATCATCATCATCGTGATTTTGTATCCACAATCAATTAGGATGATGGACTCGCGGGTCTTGTTGGGTCTTGTAGGGCTACCACCACCACTGCTGCTGCTGCTGCTGGAACTACCATTCTGGATGATGATGATGATGATGAAAGTTAAACAAAACTCCAGTTAAGTTCCATAAGATGATCTTGGACACACGTGTTCCAAGATATACAGTTATAGTGTACTGTTGGTTGGATCAACAAAACAGTCTAGTTCCAACATTGTTGTTGGAACTAATTGAGTGATAACCGGAACACGTGACCACACGCACACACTTTGGTCCAATGGTGTGACTTTAAGATTTGGGTGAAGATTTGGACACGTGTGTGTGTGTTTGTCCTTTGAATATATAAAGCTTATAATAAAGTGTCAACACTTGTGATGATGGTTCCTGGAACCCGAGAATACACAATCTTCTTCGTTTGAAGCTAAAGCTAAAACATTGGGCACGTGTCTAGGGCCAATCCAATAAACTGAAACACTTTTCCGCTTGAAACCCCCCTTCACACACGCACACATCCACACACTTGATAATCCCCGATTTAAAGACTGATTCTGATTGGTGGATCCCGAAATATAAAAAAAATAAACCCCAGAAAAATCCGGCTACCATGAAAATTGCTTTCACCAGGGCCTTAGGGTCGCCGCGAATCCTGGAACGCGAATCCAGTGCAGCAGCAGTGTGTGTGTGTGATTTACACCTGCAACAACACTGATTCAATCGAATTGAATTGAAACAAATTAATCACTTATAAATTTGACAATCATAATGATTCAGAACGTGGTGGAATCATGCATGCAAGACCACCATTTTACATCCATTGGACCATTTCGAAATACTGTTCGTACGCACACACTGTATCAATGATTGCTTTTGGATCATCGACGCCATTCCCTCCATCACCATCAAACACCCGAACAACAAAAAAACCATTCTTAATTGCAAACAAATATTCGAATGGAATATTAGTTGGTTGGTTTGTTTGGCAAAACCATTGTGTTTTGCCATCCCTGGCCAGAGCAGAGCAGAGTCTGAGCACCATCGATGTCGTTGAATTAGTCTGAATTAGTTGTGCGGTGCTGCTGGTGGTGGTGGCGGTGATGGTCCTGGATCGGCGGGACCCGAGAACGAGCATCATCACCATTGTGTTGTCCGTCCGTCCGTTTTTGACAGGCCCAACAATGTCGAACATCGAACATGTCGAAAAAAAAGAATAGAACTTGAATTCTTGTTCTAGTTCCAACAACCAACAAAAAAATTGATATCCACCACCACCAAAATGATCCACAATAATAATAATGGTAATGGTAATAATGATAATACTAATAATAATAATAATAATGGTTATTTTGCATCTTTCTGCATTATTATTATTATGTCCCGGTGCTTTTGTCCTGGTCCCTTGATACAGTTTAGCAGCCAGCCAGCCAGCCATCCATCCATCCATCCATCCCGCAGTACGTGCTCAAAGGTCCTCGTCCTAGAATTAGCTGTTGTTGGCTTTGGCTTTGGTTTGGTTTGGTTTTTTTTGTCCCTGGTTCCTAGGTCCTCGCCTATTTGTTTGAATGGTTGTTAGGTTGTTTGTTAATGGTACAACATTTTCAACATTCATCCTGGCCGGTTCTATCTATCGTTCGAGCAGGAGGAGGACGAGGAGGAGGAGGAGGGTAAAAGCTAATAAAATGCTTCGATTAACGAGGACCCGGGTCCCGAAACCCTCTTGGTTCCCCCTGGTCCCAGGATGATATTATTATCATAAGCTCTGGAACATTGCTCTCTTCCCTCTCCCCCCTCTTTCTCTCTCTCTCTTAAACTATCTGACATGTCTCGACCTGTTTTCGCTTCAAAACACATATTCCGCAGCCAACCGAAAGCCATAGAGAGATTCGTTAAACTTTCATTCGGAATTAATTCAATATCAATCTCAATCTCAATAAAATAAAATAAAATACGTATAGCTACTAGGTGAGAGTACCGTTTATTCACCAGCAAGCAATAGTGTGAGAAGGGGGGTGGGTGGGTTAAAAACACACAATCATTGAAGCATATTTTTGAATGATTTCATATCCACATAGAATTTTCCATGAAATCCGGTACATCGTAAGCCATCCGGACAGAAACCGGTCAAATAGCTGGGGCACATGCAACGACGAATGTGTTTCAACCGGCAGTGTTCACCTCGGCGACAAAATCCTCGATTATACCATGGACATTCTTTAATGGAATCCTCTGGGTTAACATGCAAAAACGTACACTCTTTGTTGGTGCATGAATTCAGTTTTGAATGGAAATAACATTCGGGCATTTTGGTCGTATCGTAAACGTGCAAAAATTCACAATCATCACCTTTTTTGCAAAGTCCCCGAAGCCAATGTTTGCACACCACGCTTTTTTCCGCTTTAACATGACGATATGGACAGAATCGGCCCAGTTTGCAGCCAGATTTGTTGAAAAAATTACAAGTGGCCGCATTGGATTTGTCCATGGTGGCGAAAAACAATGGCAACAGATTCATTTGTTGCTCGATCATGTCTTCGATTTCGAAACGTATCCCATCGATGGACGCCACCAGATCATCCATCACAATCGCCGTTATGCTATCCCTGTGGAAAGGTTGACGTGTTATTACCGATTCGCTCGGGATTTTACATTTCGCAGGATCGAATTTGTTTTGTTGCCTTGAATTTTGAACAACAGATGGCGCTCACCTTGCAAAGCTCTTTGGGATTACATTGTAAATCAAAAGTTTAACACGTTCACGCCGGCGCAGATTTTCATGATTCTTGCGGTGGGGCGGCGCGCGAGTAAAATCAACGTTAATGCGAGCAACCGGTGGTACACGCCGGCTTGAAAGTTTTAAGCTTTGATTGAAAAGTGTAGCAATTTTCGAACTAAATTCCATAATAGTTCTACCTGACAAACAGAGTTTCTAATTTGAAAAATGCTAAACAAAACCTATCTGCTTACACTGTTTTTTGTTTATTATTCGCATTGGTTTTTGTTAAAGTGAAAAGAACAATGTCTCAAGGATTATACAGAGCAATTTCTTTTAAATCCACATATGGTTTCCCCGAACAGTGTCCTGATTTGAATACCAATAGTTCTACGGATCGAACCAAAGATCAGTTGCAGACCGATTACTATACTTGTCTGAATGATAATGCCCAAAAATTCAAGATGGATTTGGATGCTTATGTATGCTCTCAGTTACCGATTTTCCTCTCGGATGTCGATCAAGCCATTATTACTTTTAGATTAATTGATAATGATTTAAATTGATTTTTTTCAATCATTTTTTTCCTTTCAGTTGGATTCCGGGAAAAAATTTTGCTGTTTTGTTAAAGAATCGTTGAAATGTGAAACAAAAACTTTAACTAAATGCGATAAAAATTTTGCCGATTGGAATATTGTTAAAACAGAAAGTTTACTAAATTATTCTTGTTCAGAAAATTGGCAGTCACAGGATTGTAAGAAGCGTCTCCCGCAGGTTCCAGGTTTCTTCGAAGCTATATGGCTATGGCTATCTAAGAAATGGCCCTATATCGTTGGGGGTATTATAGGGGTGTGTATTTTTTACCACTGCTGTAAATGTTTATGCTGCTCTCCACAGGCCCAAGTTGTTAAACATGAGCCTGAGCCTGAAATGCAACCGACATCTGAAAGCAGTCCGCTGCCTTCCGGTCCAAAAGAAACAAGTCAACCGGCATCTGTAAGCAGTCCACTGCCTTCCAGTCCCCCGGAATAAGTATCCCCAATAAGTATCGATTGAAGATCTCACAACAACTTAACAATAATAATTATTAATAATAAATAATAATAATAATTCTAAAGCTAATCCTGATCTCTATAAAATATGGAGCCCGAACGGAACCATGTTGCTAAATTACCAGTCTTGTTGTTGAGCTCTGGCACATGCGATTATAAAATTTCTAACCAAATCAACTTCGAATGCTACATCAGTATAATTAACGGCTATTTCCTATTTTTTTTTTCAGAAACACCAACGCCATCTGGTGGAATTTATTGGCAACAAATCGAATCGGAAATGTCCGTTGGAGAAATTAAATCGATTAAAAAATAAGAAAGAAAAAAAGAAAGAATTCGATGATGATGATGATGATGATGATGATTCCGCAATATTGGTAAAACGTGACTTGTCAACTTGTTGCTTGGCCTCTGGATCTGGAAGGTCCAGACCAGTGTTAACATGCTAATTAGGTGTCGATGTCTTGAAAAATTTAAATAATTATTTTTTGGGAAAAAAACTAGATCCCGCACGCTTTTCACACTTTCACACTGTTAATGTGTTTGTCGTGTGTTTTGTCGAGGTGGATGATTACCGCTTCGGTCCTAGGTTCGGCCCTAGCATGGATTGATCTATCATTCTCTATTCAACGACTACCCCGTCTCAAAACTCGATCATCATCAACCAAGGCGAGAATTCGACCGAAAATCTATTCAAAATCTTTTCGGAAGCTTTCGTGAGCGTTCACTCCCACTCGTTCGGACGATTATCGTTATTATTATCGTTGTTCTCTCTAAAACAATAAACGCGACCAAGAATGCCCGAGAAAAGCTAGAAATCTATTGTCTTTCCCTAGTTCCTAGGCCAGGGATGCCCAACCCGGAGCTCAAGAGCCCGGCAAGGTCCTTGACTTTGATAAGTTTCTTGCTTGCTTGCTCCCTCTATCGGTCATTTCTTCAATCATTTTTCCAGTACAGCCCCGACCAAGCAAAAAAGGTGTGCCATACAATTTGAATGAATGGAACATCAGTCATCAATTGACAATTGCTACATTTTCGATACATTTTTGAGTTTGAATTTGCTACATTTTTTCCCTTTTTTTTGATTGGACGTGCGCAATGTTATGCGCAGCTCTTCCATTTTTTCAAAAAGGTTGAACAAAAGGTTGGACACCGCTGGCCTACGGTTTTCGGAACGAAACGATTCCAGTCCATTAACCTAGCTAGGGCCTATTGGATGAATATTATATCTCTAATCATCCTATCTAGCCCTTACCATACCTGTCATTCACACAATGTCCGAAGGCTCTCATCGTCCGAGAAAAATGACGCTCTAGCGTGGTCGATCGTCGATCGTCGATCTTGACGGAAGACCACGACGACAAGATGGAACAACAAGATCATGACCTTCAATTTCTTATCTAATGTTGTAAAAAATAAAAGAGAGAGAGAGAATAATAATAAAGACATAAGCGACCGGCTTATCTTTATGTGTCGCACATTTTTGGACCACGGCCAGGCCAGGCCAGGCGCACGGCATTATCATTCATTGATCTTGGACCTGTTGTTGATTCTGTTGATTTGACAGCCAACAAGGCCAGGCCAGCCATTCTGGACAATGGTCAAGTGACCAGAATGGCCACAAGAACAACAATCGAAAAGAATTTCTTTGGCTAGCTCTTTTTTTGGATTGATTGATTGATTGATTGATTGATTAAGTGCTGAATGAAGAACAACAATCATTTTTTGTTGGAGGCGAAAAATTCGTGGCCTCTTCAAATCTTGGAAATCAGATGTGAATCTAAGAAGTGTATGGAGATTACCTTAATTGATTGAATTAAACGTACGTTTGTGTGTGTTTGTGTGTGTGTGTATTCACCTTTGTTTTACGTAACATTTTAACATTTTATTACGAGATGATGATGATGATCCTGATTGCCCGCACAAGTCCAATGACTTCTGATTTTTGTGACCACAACCGAGCGTTTTGTGGTCGTGTTGGAAACCCTAGGCCTGAGGTTCTGTGGCCTCATGTTGATTCGAATTTTATTCGAGCATCGGATGGAGCATCTATCTGGAGGCTCCGAAATAACAATAAAAAAAATGCTACCACCAACGACAACTATACTTTTCGTTGTTCAATGTGTGGACAAATGTGGCCAAAATAACCCGGGAAAAAAGGAAGAATAAGAATATTCTACAGTAAGGTCTCGGTTTGTGCGATTCCGGAAACACCGGTTGTGCGGTTTGTAGGTGCGATTTCAGTCAAAAAAAATTTCTAAGAGTAACTCTTTTTTTTGTATATTCAGGCTGCTTGTTTAGTAAACAACCCGCCTATAGACGCGTCTTCAATGAAGCTTGATTTAGTGTCCTGCTCATGTTTGACGCCTATGAGAGCCGTTTTCCTCTCTCTGATTGGTTCATGGTGATGATTTGACATGATGACGACACGTACTATAAACAGTGGAAGAAGCTGTATAACTCTTTCTGATTGGTTCATGGCGATGATTGGACATGATGACGAGGCATACACTATAAACAGTCGAAGAAGCTATATAACTCTTTCTGATTGGTTCATGGTGATGACTTGACCTGATGACGAGACGTACTATAAACAGTGGAAGAAGCTGTATTTCTCTCTTTGATTGGTACAATGTGATGATTTGCCTCGATGACGAGACGTACTATAAACAGTAGAAGAGGAGGTGTATTCCTCTCTCTCTCTCTCTGATTGGTCCAATCAGTGGTTGTTTATACCGGCTTTTCTGTAGAACTTATCCACCGTATGAAACGAGACCACACTGTATTAAGGCTTTCTGGCCAGCAAAATACACAGATAAGATACGGATTCGAATTCGAATTCGATTCAGGTAGCGCGCTTATTCTTCGCTTATTCCCAGATTATCTGGTCAAAGATTGACATTTGGTAATGGATTCCGAATCTGTGGCCAAGAACCTCTAGGAACCTTGAACTTTGAGAGGGGCTTTGATAATGATCATAATAAATGAATGGCAAAAAAACAAATAGAAAGAAAGAATCGTTGTGAAAGAAACCTACAAAAAGTGAAAGTGTTGATTGCGTGCGAGCGAACGAACTGCACAGGCTGAATAAACACCCGAAGAAATGTGACCCGAACACCGAACAACGACCATAAACAAAACACGGCAACGCGACAACCACCGTGGCCATCGTGGTCTCTCGGTCAATCCATCTATCGGGTGTCGATCTTTTCCATGGGGTGTTCATCGTCCATCGAGGTCCTCGACGACGACGACGAAGAAGACGAAGACGATGACCAGGTTTCCCTTCAAAAACCTGGCCTCTTTTGTATCATCATTTATTATTAAGCGAGCGCTTATTAGGTGTGTAATGAATCTCTTTTACCTGCTTGCTTGCAGAAGAAGAAGAAGAAGAAGAATAAGAATTTTATTGTTCTCCATTCTTATCTAATCACACATTCTATTTCTAAGACCGATCCCAAGCGGGATCCCTAGCGCGGTTTGTTTTTTGGGCTGCCGTTATAACAATCTTCGATTATTTCTTCGATGATTCTTTCTTTCTTGATTGGTTGGTTGGTTGGTTATTAGCTTTTAGCATTATTTTTTGTTTGATGTTTGTTTGATGTGTCAAGCATTTGACATAAGTAGAGCAATTGAGAGTGCTAGAGAGAGAGAGATCGCCGCCTGCCAAGGTTATTTCAAGAATTTCAACCAAAAATCGTAGTTAATTACTGTAGCTTACTCGCGTGCTTGCTTCAAGAGCCCGTGCCTGTTGAAACACATCGCCGTTGGATTCTAATTGTTCTTCTTCATCATTTCCTTTCTTCTCCCTGTTGTTGTAGCTGTTTGCTGGGTGTCAATCATCATTTTGCTACAATGTAGCGAACCACGTTGGACCAGAAGATGTTACATATTTTGTTATATTATTGTTGTTTATTGTTATTAATAATGTTTGAAAACATACAAAAGATACAAAAGCAATACAGGATCATTAATCTAAAGAAAAAAAATGCCGTTCTAAAAACAAGGTCCCGTTTGCTGGGACCCGAGACCCAAGCATCAGCATCAGCATCATCATCATCATCAGCTAGGGCCAGCGCTAGTTAGATTAGACCACAAACAACAATAGAACAGAATAATAGCAATAATAGCAATAATAATAATAATAACTGTACAATGAAAATTTTTGATTAATGTTCCCCCCGGTCAATGTGGCCAACATGATCAACAACAATGATCATCATCGTGGTCCTGGTCGCCGTCGTCGTCGTCGTTGCATCCCAATAGGTCACTCAATGCCATTATATAACTTTGGGCCATTTGTAATGTTTCGAATTTTGATAATTTACGATCATCACCAATCGATGGTACAACCTGCCTTAAACGATCGAATGCAGTGTTCAGGCTGTGCATTCTTCTACGTTCTCGAGCGTTGGCAGCTATTCGACGTTTCTTCAACACCACCGTGGATATTGGTGGACGATTGGTCGAAACGATCGTGGTGGTGGTGGTGGTGGTGGATGGCGTTTTCGTATTGGTCGAGGGTCGAGGTTTTGTCGGCGGCTGACAGTGGTGATCAGTTGTTCGTTTTCTTCGATTTTTGGCATTTGATTTCACACCAATCGAAGATTTGTCCACCGTAGACGATAATGCTGTCGTGGTCGTCGATGGTTGGTTGGGTGTTGTCGGCGTAAGCGGAAGCTTGTATTGATTTTCATCGTTTTCATCTTGCTCTTCGCCAGTTTGCAACACCATCTGGTGGCCATCTTGTTTAGGCGTGTGGATTTCCGGATAACCAAATGCTTCGAAGGCTCGTTTGCCCACCAACATTACAGGTGATTGAACGGAGTTGGGCGTATTGGGACAGCTTCTTGAATCCTCACAGCTTGCATATGCACTTGTTGAATAATCCACACCAATCTTAACACCACCATCACCATCAAGTATTGGATGAAAACGTGGAACATGATCATCTTCATCGTAATTCAGTGAAAAATAATGATGGTGATGATGATGATGATGATGATGAGGATTAGGAAGAGGAAGAGGATGAAGATGATTGTGGTAAATATTGGGATGATGATGAAGATGATGTTGTTGCTGGTGTTGTGGGTGTTGGGCGTGATTTAAATCCGGCACACACGATCCAGGAACAATGGGATTGTGGATCATGATTGGATTGTTGGTGTTGTTGTTGTTGTTGAAACGTTGCGTGGATAGATCCGATAAGGTGAGCATTGTGGTGTGGTGGACTGATCACTTCAACTTCAATCATCGAACCAAACCAACCACAAACCGACCAACTTCAAGGTCTGGACGAGTGTGAAATGGACCTTGATGGACGAAGATGAGTCGCTTTTTATTCTGGAATGGCCAAAAAAAAATCTACCACAGTCGCAGCAGCAGCAGCAGAGCATTAGCAGCTTCTAAGCTTTAGCTTGTGGTAAATGGGCTGGAGCTTCGATAGCTTCGAGAATGAAGCGCCGAACGAACCAACGCAAGAGAGAGAGAGGGTACTTGTTCCGCTGTGCTTACCTTTTGCGCGCTTACCTTTGAATTGTTCGTTCTGGATTGATGATCTTCCACTACATTTCGATTCGAGAGAAAAAGACAGGTAGATATTGAAGGCGGAGCTTAACCACAAAAAAGAATGGCTTTAGTTTTGTGTTTAGTTTTATCTTGTCTTTTTAGTTTTTTTGTTTCGTTTCTCGCTGAAATTTTCACCAGAAGAGCTTCCAAGAGTTAATTTCATCTCGAATGGAATTAACCTGATGATGGTGTTGATGAACAGCCCCGAAGAAAAAAAGAGAGCTTCCTAAATCGAATTTCTGAACGGTAACACTTGTTGAGGGATGCTCAAAGTCTACCTTAAATTACCTTAAATTGATCGTTCGGAGCCATTATCGTTCTTGTGGCCATTATTTGGTGGACATTCGCGTCATTCATCATCATTATTAGATCAACATCAATGATATTGGAGGAAAAGAACGTCTGTCGCGGGCTTGCGAGAGTGTTACTTGTTGCGCTTGTTGTTGCTGTTGTTAACCCTTCGAAAACTACAACCATTGTGTCATTGATTGTGTCCGCGCGCGCCAAAGTCTTAATGATGATGATGATAATACCTTGGTGGTGGTGGTGGTGGTGGTCAAGGAGAGAATATGTCTAGACTACTACAATTGCATCACAATGCATCTTCCCATTATATCCAGTTGGACGGGCTGACAATTGTCTTAGCAGCCACCATTATCATCATCATCATTGTGGTTGTTCCAAGTGGAAAAACAAGCAAAAACAATCAACCAAATGGTAGTTTATTAAAATTCGATTTAATACCTGGACGATTACGGTTGTTGTTGATTGGTCGCACAGCGGACCGCTAGTTTTCGAATTTTTAGTTTTTTCATATTTTTGATTGACTGATTTCCCCAAGACACCACCACTAGCTTCAATTGGTGGAACTTTGGAACTCTCTCTTTTTGGGTCCCAACAGAATAATCAATCAAAAAATTGTATCAAAATAATAATGGAATTCAACTAACTGATTGTTTCTCGAGAGGTTGCTCTCTCTCAGGAGGAATGCTTGGTCACCCGCGCAGGTTGCTGTTGTCCACCAAAAAAAAACCAAGCCAAAAATATGAAATACAAAACGCGTGATAATTTGTAACAAATTCGATCTACACCACCACCACCACCAACCAGCATGACAGACCAGCATTCGATCTTCTTCGTGTCTTCTTCGGGACTTCGAACAACCAACAAGTGAAAACAGTTTCACTTTCTCTTCACCTTTACCATTGTTGTTGTGGTCTTCTTCTTCTTCTTGTTCTTGTTCATTATTAT
>JAOZJS010000799.1:0-19861 GCA_025882695.1 Amerodectes protonotaria
GCAAAGCTTATTATAGTTCACAAATGAAAGATGATGATTGGCTGAGAGCAACTAGAAAAAACCTTTTTTTATATCATCACCATGATAATATTTATGTTAATAATAATGTAAATATTTAAACAGTATCCGATACAGAAGGAGACAAATTAAAAGACCATTTTTCATGATTTATATTTAATATTAATTTAGAATTAATAATTTTTCTTCAATATATTGGATAAATGTGTATTCTCTAACAAGAGAACTGAAATTAAAATCAAATATCTTTGGGTATCCATTGCATTGCACACTAATTAAATAACAATTATAAATGCTTTTGAGGAGTATGTATAAGCGTTTATGTGTGTGTCATATGTTATGTGGGTGAAAATATCAAGAGAGAGTGAGAGTGAGAGTGAGAGAGCACTGGGGATAATGATTATAATTATAGACCATGATGACAAACAATATCAATACCCTCACCCCCCTCAAAGAACCCCGAGACGGTGGGATCCCTAAGCGGTGGATGAGGTTTGGTTTTGTTCTTGCTTGTTTGAAGCCTCTGGCCAAAGATTTTGTTATTTTTTCCGGCATACATATCCATGTGTGTCTGGGTTTAAGGGAATATTTTATCATTTAGATAAACATGAAGAGATAGAGAGAAAGAATGAGAATTCGGTTTGTTTTTTCAACACGAGAGATAGAGGACGAGCAGGAAAAACGTTCAACTGGAACGAAATTTCAAACTAAATATTTGTACTGAAGAGAAAGCGCAGAAAAAGTAGAATCGAATTATTGAAAACATTGTAACTGCTTCCGGGATTCTGCACTGCGATGAGACAGGTTTGGTTTGTTCGTTTTTGATTCGATATGATAACACAGGACCAGAAGAAGCATTAACACGCCCATACACCTTGATGGTGGTAAAATCCGGAATTCAATTGAAACTAAATTGGATAGGCGTGTGCGTGTGTGAGTTTGTGTAAATGTTAACCATGGTAAGCAAGCCAGAAGAAGCAAGACCAATATATGAACGAACAAACAAACAAACAAACAAACAAACCAAACATCATCTCATCGATCTAATGATATTCAATTTGGTGTAATTTTGTATCCATGTTTGACACACATCCCAAGTTTATTCCGATCTTTTAGTATGGCCATGTGCCCAATCTGCTTTCGTCAATATCAATCAATATAAAATAATAATGGTCAAAGTAATTCGGTATATTCCTGGAATCTCTAAGTAAAAATTTAGGTTCTGTTGATTCTTCATCTGGATTTGCTGTCTCTATCAATTCCCTTTGGTTGGAAATCAATTTGTGGTTGGAAGCCAAGCCGGCCATCGCATCACAAACGAATCCAACGTGACGACAACAACGTGAACAGAATTCAGTGAATATTGAATAACAGTTCCTTTATATGTTATGATCATTCAGATCATGGCCGTAATCGGGTGATCACAGGTCTAAAATATTCTATACATGTCCTGTATCATGCAAACATGTGTGCGTGAAAAAATGCAAATAAATCCTGCTGTTAATATGGCCTGAATCTTTTGAACTAAAGAGTTTATGGATTACGAAAGAAAGCGAAAAATTTCATTAAAAAATAATGATAATAATTAGAATAATTTAAAACAGCCTGAATATCACCCACAAAAATAATATGCAAAACATACAGAAATTTGGGATGTAAAGGAATTTTTCCCATGTGTTTAAAATCAATGATATCAATCATAAGAAATAATAATATCAAAATATTTATAATTTATAATTATCAAATTAGATTCTAGTCTGGACACAATTTGATTTGAAACTTTTTTTAAAAAAATCTAGATTCAAATTATTGAAAAATATACCTAATCTAACTGGAATTCTTGACAGAAAAAAGAGGGAATATGAGGCAAACATCCAGAATGCGATGAACATACGATCATAATTAATAAGAATGAGAAGAAACTTTGGCATCACTTTCCTTTCCTTTTTTTAGAGTATATATTTGGATAGGGGTAACATAGGGTGTATATGTATTCATGTGGGTGTGCATGCATGCATGTAGATGGTTTGGAGGTGTCTGTCAAACATCAGAATGAAATAATGGCCAGCCCACCGTGCTCCAAACTTCAAGTATATGTCCTCAGTGCCCTCTCAGGTGGGCGTGCATGTGTGTTTGCATTTGTTCGCCGAATAAAATCGTATTGGTATAATATAGTAAAATTGAATAATATAGAATCATGAATATCAGAGAGTGCACGAATCAAGTGTAATTTATTAAGCACAATCACAAATCATATATCCATCCCAATCCAATCAATATGGAGCGTATTTACGATCATTTTTGTTCGATTTGGTTGAAGAAGAGGATCCATTGGAAATGGTTGTTAATGATCCAAGGCCATGTTTGGATAGGCTTCCGCTTCCTTGGCCGGTATACAATTTACCAGCATTGGCATTGGACACTGCCGCAGCCATTGCTGCCATTGCGTTCAATGTAGTATTGGTGCCTGTTTGATTGGCTGCTGCTGCCGAGGATAATGCTGCTGCTGCGGCAGCTGTACCACCGCCACTACCACCAGTGGCCGTATTGGATAAATTGTTCAACAAACCATTGCTATTGGTTTTTTGATCGGTAAATCATCGCCATCATCATTTCGGTAAGTTCCAGGTCGCAAACACGCACACACACCGAATAAATGTGAAAAAAATTGATCACATAAGCACATCACACGCACAAGATCAAATTTAGAGGTCGAGAGGATAGGGCCAGGTTGGTTGGTTGGTTGGTTGGTTGATTGGTTGGTTGGTTTTTTATTTATTTATATTTTGGTGGTGGTGGTGGTTGGTTGGTGGACATAAGATTTAGTGTTGTAAACAGATAGTAGCAGGGAATGGGGCCCGGTATCCAATGAGAGAAAAATAGATCATCAACATCATTCATTTAAATTAAATGTTGGTCGGTTGGTGGTTTATGGACGTTGGTTTTTAATTTTTTGGAAGTTTGGTTGGTTAGCGTTTTTTGGCGGGTTCCGGTTCACAGAATATCAAATAAGATCATCACACAGATACACAGAGCGAATTCGATAAATATAAAGAGATAGATAGTCAGATAGAGAAACGGTGGTGGGTGGTAGTTGGTTGATTGGTGGTTCGTTTTTCAAATCAAACAAAAAACAGAGGACAAACAGAGGCAGATTTGTGGCAAAAACGGACCATATGGATAAATGGATGGATTGTTGGTCGGTCGGTCGGTTGGTTGGATGGATGGATAGTTGGTTGGATCAATGAACAGTTAGATGAAGTGATTTAAAGACATTTGGGAAAACAGAGCCGGAAAGAGAGAGAGAAAGAGAAAAGAAAAATAAAAAAATAATTAAAAATATGAATCAAACCGGAAAAACAAACTGGAAATTAGTTTTTTAAAACAATTATTAATTATTATGTGATCTTCCAAAGGTGATTGATAATGATGAGCATATATTTTAAAAAATATAAAATTTTTTAATAGTTAAAACAAAAATATAAAGATTTTTATCGCAAAAAGATAATCGGTTCCTGGATTTTCAAACAGAAACCCAATGGACCCGATCCACCAAAAGCAAAAATGATGAATTATAAATATTTAGAAATGAAAAAAAATCATGATAGTTATCATTAAGCTTGGAAAATTGCAACACCCACAGCTCACACACGCAAACACACCCACACACCGATATTCTGGTCCCCCAAAAAGCAGCAGTTGTAAAGATTATATAATTATCATAATCATTATTGATAATCTTTCGGCTTTTCACGATTTCGGAAATTCTGATTGTTTTTTTTCGCGGTTGGGTTCTGGTTTTTTTGACAAAGGTTTCGATTCAATAATTATCCGTATAATACATTTTTTGCTGTATCTCTTGCTGTCTGTAATTTGGTGTGGTTTATTTGAGGATGGGTGTGTTTTTGGGCGTATGATAGAATTGGTATTATGAATTATATATGAGATAATGATGATAATCATATCAATTTTGGAAAAAAAGGAATGAAGGAAGACACAGAATAGACAAATAAAGAATGTTGGGGAAAAAGAGATATATAGACAGGATAAAAACCGAATACAATTACCTTGTTGCGATCAAATATTGAGCCAAATTGATTGCTTCAGGTGTTCCACTGATGGTTATTGTTCGATCTTTGGTTCCCTCTTCGCTGCTATTGATTTTGATATTTGCTCCCGATAATTGTCTATACCAAATAAGGTTCCAAAATACAAAGTTTCGGAAAAAGGATCAAAAACACAAAGAAGAATCCCCAACCTAATTTCATTGATTTTCGAGCCACCTTTACCGATCACCGAACCGATGATATCATTGGAAATGGTTATTTCGGTGGTGAGAGTAGGGACCATTCCTGGATTGGCGGCGGTAGTGGCGGAGTGGTGGCCCAAAGTAGCGGCGGTGGAGTTTGCCAATGTGGCCAATGTTGCTAAAAATAAGATGTAAAAGAATTTAAAGACAGAGATAGGAGGACATGGAGTCTTCGATTAAAATTCGGCCAAAAAAATTTAACCAAAAAAAATTGGTAAGATGAAATCAAGCAAAATCATAGCGCTAAGATTGGGTCTTGCATTTGGTGTTTGAATAATTTGTTTTGGCAATAATAATAAAAAAATCGCAAGCACAAATGATAAAATAATAAAACAACAACAAGTATACCTTGGGGATTCAGGGAGCCAACAGCCTGCCCGGGCAGGAGAGGAGCATGCTGTAATGCCAATCTATGAAGCTTTGTGAGCTGGATGGATGGTCATTGGTTGGTTGGTGGTTGATTTTGGATCAGTCAATATTTCATTCAATTCAAAATCATTTGCATAAAAAATTGTTTTGGTTTTTTCGGGTATTCCAGGAGAGATGATTCAATTATAGATTTTGTAATAATTCGATTGATTTTGGTTAGTTGGTCAGGATGGATTGAGATTGAGATTGGATGGATGGATGGATGGACGGACAAGGATGCGGACACGGACACACAAAGACACACGGTGGTGATTGATAGGTGTTGATAGTGGCGGAATGAAAAGAATACAAAAGAATAAAAAAGATTAAATTTAAGATTTAATCCCAAATCAAAATGTTAAATGATAATAAACCAAAATTTGAATTGAACCAAAATTTTATGATTCAAAAGATTGGTTCGGTAGTTCGCATGAATAGAGACAAAAAGAGAGAAAGAGATAAGCCAAAACGGAAATCAAAACACACAGTTTAGATAGAGGTGTGTTAGGAGGGGAAAAGGGAAGATCTTGCATGGAGAGTAATGCGCGCCCAATGAAGATTAATACGAAAACACCCGTACACACACGCGCACACACACTTACAAATCCTGATGGAGAATATTGTGAGGATATGTCTAGAAATGCTGCTGCGGCAGCTGCAGCAGCGGCCGCCGCTGCCGCATGATTTCCGATCATACCATTCGGCGGAGTTGAACCATGCTGAGAAACATTGGAATGATCAATAGCGGCTGCTGCCGCCGCCGCAGCAGCAGAAGCACCTGGATGATGGTGATGATTGGCAGCTAATGAATTGATCGCTTCGTTTCCGCTTGCTCCACCACCACCAATTACTATAGGTGATGATTGATTTGGTTGTAATGGTGGAAGCGGGGGCGATGATGAAGATGTTGAACAATTGGAATGATTCGTTAATGAACTACCACTTCCACCAGAATGGTGATGATTATGATGCGAATGATGATGGGAATTATGATGCTGTTGCTGATGATGTTGCTGCGGTTGTTGTTGTTGGTGGTGAAGATGATTTTGATGATGATGATGATGATGGCTATTATTATTATTAATTTGATTATTGAAGTGTTGCGATAATAATGCAGCGGCAGCTTGATGCTGTAGAGCACAGGATTGTGCTTGGACCGCTTGTGCCGCAGCCGCTGTTTCAAAATAAGCATTCGTTGGTTGCGGTGCGGATGTGGCCGCTGCGGCAGCAGCAGCTGCTGCCGCTGATATTGTAGCATTAAAGGCCTAAGCGTTTTTTGGATGTTGGTCAGGGCGGATAGGCATGGAGATCGGGCGCGGTATGTAGGGGTGTGAGTGTGTTCGAAGGTCGAGAGGGTATGTGTTGGAGGACGAGCCGACCCCACACACATTGGAAATCATGCGTTTTTCGTATAATAAGAACAAGAGAATTTGGAACGAAATCAAGAGTCGAGAGAGAGAAAATAATTTCAAAGAAAAGAAAAAGGATAAAGGCGTAGAAAGAATAAAAAAGAAAGAGGAAGAGAGAGAGAACAAGAACAAGAGAGATGAGAAATCAATATCATCAAATACATTTTTGGATAGTTTGACTTGGGAACAGTAGACAATTGGATTAATGATAAATATCGTTCTACTGGATCAATCGCTCCTGGATTCACTTCAGCCGCCTTTTTACGGTTCTCAAAGTGAAGGTGGAAAATAAACGAAACAAACTTTTGTTCTAGATTCTCAAAGTTTTCTTCACATGAAAATAATGACTTGAAACACCCGACAAACAGAGAACCGATCTTTTTTCTCAAAACCATAAACACAAAATCCTAGAATCAATGACTGATTTTTTCTAAGGAATTCTCTTTCCTCTTGGGCCTGGTCGGTTTTCTCTACAGAAAACCGACAACAACAAAATCCAAATTACTCCAGATGGAATGAAAAACCTCTGTATGAGCAGGTGATTTGAAGTGAAAACTTTCAGGTATTTTTTCCGTTTCTCTTTGGTTGAGTCCCAAGCATCCTCTTGAAGGATAGGAAGTGAGAATAGGACAAATTGATAAATTCACTTCAAATAATTGTTTGTAAGGTTTGCTTTCCATTGGACATATTTCCCTTCCTTGATCAATACGCATCCAAATGTGTTCCGTTGGATTGCGTATTATATGCGTTGTCAATTATATTTAGGTTATATATTATATAGAAACACACCCAAGAACAAGCATCACCATCATTATTCTTTGGTGTTTTCTACGGTCTATCGTTCTTCCTAGGTTTGTAACTCTATCTCTGTGTCTCTATTTTTCTAGCATGTGTCTGGCGGTGTTTGTGAACAACTTGGACTAATTAAAAAGTACAGAAAATAACAAAAAAAGACAGAACCTCTGAAATTAAATCACAAAGAGCGATAGAGAGAGAAAAGTAAAGAGATCAAAGATTGCAGAGAAGAGGATTCTCTGCGAATATCGAGGAAAATTAATACGATTTTCTGGTTCGTTATGTCCAATATTAGAAAATGAAGAAGGAGAATGAAAAAAGAGAACAGAATCCAGAATGATAGAATGAAGTTTTTCCTCTTTTTTATTTGGTTCTTTTTCTATTTTGCTTTCTAGGTTCAGTGTTTTTTGACTACTGATCCTCTGGATACTGTTTCCGTGTATGAGTTTCTGCAATAATAATCATTATTATTATTTCATTCAGAAAACAATCTAACTTTGCTGCACATACGCGCAGATCGAAGATTGGTCAACTGTAATGGATACTAAAACACAAAACGCCCCAATTATATTTTTCTTCTTGCTCTTCTCTCTCTCTCTCTCTCCCTTTCCATCCCCTTCTCCTATAGTAGTTAAATAAAAATCTATTGTAACAGTAAGCATATTAAATAGTTGTGAAGGTGATGGGGGTTGGTTTCTCTCTTATACTCATATACACACAGAGAGAACAATACAGACAGAGAAGAGGCAGTACTTGATCAAAAAAGCAATACAAAAAAAGAAAGAAATCAATACGCTAATATGATTGGTTCTAGAACGTGATGTTAACGACAATTCATATGTCCAACACACATGCACATCAAGCGTATGTTTCTCATTGACACACCCAAAAGAAGACGCTTCTCAAAGATGGGCCAGATGAGTGGGTTGGTTTCAAGGATTTGCGTTCTCTTATAGTTACTGACTGACTGACAGACAGAGACATACATACACACATACACTAATTGTCATCCAATTAATATTGAAATCCGAGGAGCGATTTTTGGCTTTTCATTGGCCAAATCAGAGAAAAAGACAAAAAAAAAAGAAAGAAGGCGGCGGCAAAAGATTGACCCACGACAAAACGATGATGATTACAATTTCATTGATGAAATATCGACGAATAATAATGAATAGAAATAAAGAATGGTAGGATCTTCGGAAAAAATATGATTTGGTTGGTGATTATAATTACGAAAATAATAACCACGAGCAAGATATTGATTCAAAACACGAACACCAAATAATGTTATTGGCGGAAAAAGATCAATATCGATCTGGTTGGTTGTTGTATACTTACATCTGGATGAGGAATTGCAAATTGTCCCTGTATAGTATAAGCTTGGCCACCGGCAAAAAACACTGGCGGCATTGCAGCCTTGGGACGGTAAGGAATGGTAGGCCCTTTTGGTGGTGACTGATGGTGCCCGAAATTCAAGATGACACATTGCAAGGTGGAAAAGATGAAACAAAAAAAAAGAATAGGAAAAACATTTTGATTAAAGTTAATTAATGCACATTCTGGTTCCAAAAAGAAACCAGACACGAGATGACTCCGGTTACTCGGAAGCCCAAAACTTCGGCACTTTCATAATCAACATACCTCTAACATAACACAGCAAATTTGATAGATGCTTTTGGTGATTGATTCGGCTGAACCGGATAATGTTACAGCACGTTCAGTTGAATTAGGCAACATTTCGCTTGCAACCTGTATACTGGCACCGGTGGTCTGGGGGTGTATAAAAAGGAGGAGTTATTCAAAATTAGTTTCAAAAAATTTTTTAATGAATATGGCACACATACTTCACGTATCTCTCTGATTTTTGATCCACCTTTACCAATCAATGATCCACATTGGCTCGCAGGTACTATCAATTTGAGTGTTACCGGTAAACCGCAAAGCTGTTGTTGCTTATTCGTCGTTGTCGTTGAATTGTTATTATTTCCGTTTTGGCCCGTTGATGAATTGGAAATGCTAAAATTGGAACCAGACAACAGCATAATGTTGCTATTGTTGGCATCCTGATAAGAAAGATAATTTGAATTTTTTTTCAACCAAGAACTTCAAGACGTCATACTTCTTCAAATTTCCTAGCGATCATGGCAAACGCTTTGAGTAATGATTCAGTAGATCCAGTTATGGTTACGATTCTTTCCGGACATGAACCATCTGAAATGGTAATTTTGGCTCCACTCTATGTGAGAAAATTTGGAAAAAAAAGAAATAGTATTAAAATCTAATCGAATCCATCATTGTTATCATGATCACATACCTCTTCACGGAATTTTTTGATATTGTCACCTTTTTTACCAATTATACTGCCCACTTCCTGTGATAGACAATGGAATGAAAGAGTTAAATTTAAGGATTATCTCGAAATTGTTTTGCTTTTTCTCCACTTACTTTTCCTTGCATGATCAATCGGATGGTCAAAGTAACGGATGGTTGCTGTCCAGCACTGCCCGAGCTGGCCATTTCGCCGGAATTTCCTGTATTTAAATTACTATCTGAAAGCTCTGGTTTTATCGATGATTGCTGGGTTTGGACCGCGTTCATGATATTGTTTTCTTAGGTTTTCTTTGTTTCAAATATTGTACTTGAAGTATTTTACTCCGAATGATTTGGGAGTTTTTTGTACTTAGTTTGGCTCTATCTTCCGTTTCTTCTTGCTAACCTTGATCAGGGAGACAATTTTCTTGAAAAATAGTATCTACAGCAGAAAAAGATTACACAGAAAAGATTTTTTTTAGAAATTATAAAGTTTTACTTCAAAAAGTTTTTTAGATCATTAAAATATAATCATAATCGATGAATAATATATAAAACGGAACCCAAATACAGTATAGGATATGCACTAGGACAATATCACCCTACACCCACACACGAGCCTACTGAAAGTTTTGGGCCAAAAATCCTTTCCAATTACACCTTCATTCTTGAATTCTAATTCTGTTCTGAAAGTTTCTGGCAGTCCTTTGGGCGCCAAAACTACAAAAACAATCCGACAACAACGGTTATAAAACACGAAAATTATAATTGAAACAGAAAGAATCAAGACCAACCAAAAAGAACCTAAAGCTCAAATAATTGGGCGCACCAATTATAATTATCATCATTATGATGATTATTATATTTTTGACCTGCGTAAGGGTTCTGGCGTGTCGCAATCCTAGAATAGCGGAACAAGCTGAATTTTCAAATGTGGAACATTATTTTTTCGAAAAAAACTAGGAAAATTTTCTGCAATTGCAATTCCACAAACGATTCTATAAAATTTAAGCCGAATTCCTCCGCATTGGACATAGTGGAGTGAGAAAAAAAAGGAGAAACAACCAAGTGTATTTTGTTGGCAATTCATGGCTTTGTTTTATGCATGCCAAAACAAAGTGGGACAGGAAGAATCAATGGGTGTGTCCACCGAGGGGACCTAAGCACAACCCACGGTTATTATTCTAACTAAGAATTGCAGCATTTGTTATTAGATGTTGGTATCATGATCTTCAACCAAACTAACCGAGATTGTTGTAAGTTATCCCCCCCCCCTCTCTCTCTCTCTCTCTCTCTTTCTTTCTCTTCTTTTTTGGTTTTGGTACTAAAATCAAAACTAGAAAAATAGCAGTTCACATGAATCTTGCTTGCATCTAAATTTGTCAGAATACAATGGAATCAACTTCTAATAACTATTACAATCTTAATGAACGAATAATGATGTTGATGATGTTCTTGTTCTTTTCCGTTTTTAACAACTGTTGAAATAATACTGCTACATTCGGGTTCTTCAAGATATTTTTGTAGAATAATCATAACAACCAAATCATCATCATACATAGTCTAGCATGACTATGGTAGAATATCGAGGAAAAAAGAGAGAAGGAAGGAAGATGCTAAATTTATAGAACACATTCTCATAAGAAAGGTTAATTTGTAATAAACGAGCAAACAAGAATATTAAAACACTCAAACAAAATTTGAATGAACACTGCTGCTATCATTTTTTAGGTTTTTCTCGTGCCATATGTTTGTGCATTGTACTCTCTATTCTGGTTTGATCGCCAGAATATTCAAGAATCATACGCCACATCACAACTATTATCATCACACTATTATTATCATTTTCTAGATTCATTATGCTGTATATAGAGAATATGATTCAAGCCTAGTCAGCTTGATTCTGTTTCAGCGTGCGTGTGTGACAATCAGGGCAAACTGTGAACGTACTGCAAGTGTCGTTTGAAGACAGAATCATGCTGTATGGCAGACTTCAGATCAAATCGTATCATATCGTATCAGTTTTCGTATTTCGGAACAAAAATCTTGGTGTTAATTGCTCTTTTTTTCGCTTCAACGTCGCCAAGAAAAACTCCTAAATGAAACAAAAATACAAAGGCTTGGCAAAGCGTACATACACCAAGATGATGTTGATGATAATAACCGAAAAAAATCCACAATCATAAAAGCGGAAGTCTTGATGAAGCATACGATTGACGTGATTTTTTTTTGAAATCACCAACACCCACATGCAGCCATGTCAAAAGAGCCCAGCGAACAAACTGAGCTCGGAAATAAGCGACCCGACCATCTTTGACTTTCATTATTCTCGGCGACCATAATTATAATAATTATTGCACTCTTCAACACTTTTATGGTTATTACCATACTTTTTGCACATACAAACAAACTATTCGCGATTTGAGGGTTGTTTAATTCTAAAACGCCTAAATACTATCTAGATACACGCCCCAATCAAACAAACATTCGGTCATTCAGAAAAAGCGACAAATTTGTTGGAATTTATCGGAGTCCGATCCGGATAGATTCTCCGGTCAACGTGTAATACAATTCAGTAGTGAACCGTATTCCGATGATCTCTGATCTTCCGATGATGGGTAGATATAATTGAAACTTTAATTATTCATATCGTTCGAGAATTCAAGAAGGCTCCCTTCCACTGATACGCTCCATCAAAGGTAGTAAACATATCGGATGAGTGGCAGCAGCCAACAGCAACTTTTTTTGGAAGCTTCAAAGCAATTTTCCACCGCCAAACAAACACTATTTTATGAAGATAAGAGAGCAAGTGATGATCCAAGACTTAGGGCCCTATAGGGGTAACGAATTTCATACATTCAATAAGAATGGAGAGGGGAGGGAGCATCCACATCAGGGCATTAAAGATTTTAATGCTCCAATAACTCTTTTTATGTTTAAGCAATAACCATTTCAGTCAATAGCAAACGCTGATTTCGGATTAGAATCCGTAATCATCATTTAACCCAGGAGTGAGCAACCTTTTTGATCAACGGGCTAATTTAAATTTTAAAATTTTTTGGCGGGCAGCACATAAAGTTGTGCAGAATGTAGACCTACCGCGACATCTCTGAACAGGAGAACAGAAATACGCCTTCTTCTCCTGTTTAAAGCCAAATCACATTGGACCAATCAGAGAGAGGATTACACCTTCTTCTGTTATTTATAGTGTGTCTCGTCATCGGGTTAAATCATGACAGTGGACCAATCAGGGAGGAACATAGCTGCGTCTACTGTTTAGAAAGGCTTGGTGTGTCTCGCCATCACAGTGGACTAATCAGAGAGAGGAATACACCTTCTTCTTCTGTTTATAGTGTGTCTGGTCATCAGGTCAAATCATCACATTGGACCAATCAAAGAGGGGAATACACCTCCTTCTTCTGTTTATAGTGTGTCTCGTCACCGGCTCAGATCATCACTGGACCAATCAGAGAGAGAAATATAGCTTCTTCTCATGTTTAGAAATGCTTGGTGGGCCGCACGTTGCTCACCCCTGATTTAGCCTAACTTTATTATTATTATTTTTTGATGTCTGGCTGAAAAACTTTACAACCATTTGTTCCAAAATTCCCAGAAATTCAGAAAAATTAATGGAGGCAAATTTGGGCGATTAAAACTATGCCCTCTCATTCTGAACACAGAAATCGAAAAACCTGAACAAAATGAATATAAAGACACAAGTAAATGATTTTGATTTCATCCAGAACCAGAACGTACGAAATGCTTCCAGGGGGCTCTGGCGAATAATTTTAAATGAGGAACCCCACATACGATCATCATTATTAATTATAAAATATGGAGCTTATAAAACGTTATTTCATAATTAATATTTTTTCAAGCTTTCCTCTTTTTCTGATGTTCTCTGTCAATTATGCACAGCTGAAACACTGCCAAACAGAATCACCACAGAATGCATGTGTGCATGAATGCCTGCTTCTGTGAAAATAACGATTTTGGAGAAACAGTTTTTTGAGTTTTTCATTTTATTATTGAGAAATAAACTCGGTTTCGGCTGCTACCACCGCTTCTGTTATTCAGATGCTAGGCTGGTTAAGGTAATTCTTGTTTTTCAAGGGGTTGAAAATTCCGGTCTCCACATCAACCAACACAATTATAATCATAATCGTTAGGAACACCGTATGCGGCAAGCAAACATCACCTTGGCAACACAGGAAAAGAATCCACATGTCTCATAATGTCTGGGATTATTTATAATTATGATTTTTCATATTTTTCCATGATTATCAAAACTTAATAAAAATTGGCAAAAAAAGTTTTGCCAGGAAGGAAGATTTTTCCAGGATTCCTGAATGATTTTAATTACAAACAACTATTGCGATCAATTTTCAGCATCAAATTTTCCTGGAAATTTAATTCAGTTAATTAAATTCCAAGAATCACATATAACACAAAGACCAGTAAAATAGGTAGCTGCCGACAGGAAACAACGAAAATATTTCCGGATAAAAATGCCTGGAAAACTTGGCCAAGTGTTTGTACGAATATTATGCAAATGAAATGAAAAAAGGTGTGCGTATGTACTCGTGCATATGAAATAAGTCTGAGTGTTGCCACTGCAAATGTTCCGCCTATTTATGAAGATAACTAAATGAAAAGCTTCCAATACGGACAGCCCTTTTGCTTTCTTTCGCTCAATACTCTAACTTATTGGCCTTATTACTAATCGAAATCATGCAAAACTATAACCAATAAGAAAGAAGAGAAAAATTGGCTGATGCCTTCGTTGAATGTTGAATGTTGAACCAGCTCTTATCTTCACTCATTTTAACCAGGCCCACCAATAGAAGCTATTGTAAAATAATCATAAATTAGGCTCAATATAGGTAAAATTTAATGTGGGAGTGTCCATATGAATATAGAAAAAAATATCAACTCTTCCCGGACACATTCCAATTTAAAGCATGTTTTATTATTACTGAAACTGATATCAATACTTTAGGTTGCATAATAGGAAAATAAAGAATAAAGGTGTATAAGGCAAATTGAATAATAGTTTTCAGTGTGATATAAAGATGATTATGGTGAGGGAAGCAGGAAATGCTAGAAGGATCACTCTACTAGCAAAAAGTGGAAAAGAAAAGTTGGGAAAAAAGTCTGGCAAGTCAATTTGTTCTAGAAACTAAAAAACCGTAGAACTAACGCTATCTTATTCTCATTTTTTTTCGCTCTTTGTCGAAAGTAGAATTCATTCATTCTAATTCTCGTTGTCTGGCTCATCTTTTTTTTCATTCATTCTTTGTTTTCTCGCGTGTTATTTTTTTCTGGTGCGTTTCATTTCCGAAACTGCGATAGAAACAGCCAAGCAAGACGATGAAAAAGAACAAGAGAAAGGAGAAAAAAAATCTCATCTCATCAAATTTAATTTTAGATTTCAAACATCTTTCTTCGTTCCTAGGTTTTTTCTTGTTTTGTTCTTCATCATTCATTCATTATTACCATTCTTCAACACTTTTTCCTTTGGCTTGCTAGCATTCCATTCAATTGAGAGCTTGTAAATTATGCAAAACAACTATGCTTTCTGCTCCTTTTGCTTTTTCCTCCTATCTCTCTTTCCTCTTTTATCCTTCTTATGATTTTCCACAAAAACCTCGCTCCGATATTACATTAGATGCTTTTTTTGACCCCACATCTTTCGTTCCTCATTGCAGGATGATTTACATCATCATCATTCTAGCATAATAAGAATGAGAATCGGCTGAAGACGAAAAACAATAGATCCGAAAATTCAGAACACCACATTCTCAACCGTAATTGTAATTGTAAAAGTGTGTGTCTGTTATAGCCTCAACCTTATGTTTGATATAATAAATGATTATGATAATAAATATACCTGGACACCATCAAGTGTTGTTGGTACGGTTATCCATTACAACAACTGTGATCAAGGGAATGAAATTGAATGAATTAAGCCAAACATGAACAAACCAAGCTAACAATCAGAAGCATCATCATCTTTGCACCGCTACAGAAGCCGAGTGTGAGAAGCAAAACCAAAGCCAGACACAATCACCATTAGGCATTAACATTGCACCATTAAAATGGCTTAAATTTGATTTCGCACACACAACTACTGAAACTATAAAAAAAAGATTTTCCCAAGTAGTCTAATATATTTTTGAATCCCAATCTGAGTAAATCAATCAATCAATCTGAAAATCGATTCATCTTCATGCTGACACGAATGTCCTAATCTCAACATTGTTTAATTATCAGGCAAAGTGAACAAACCACAATGTGGACCAGAACCAAAAGACAAACACGGGCCGTTCAATGGGGACCGTTGCGGGTAAACAACCAGGATTCTGGTTGCCTGTGTCCACATACACACACACACACACACACACACCGAAAGAGAGGACATGAATCCAAGATTATCATTACTCTGTTTGGTGTCCACATATCAAATCTAAATTGGACAAACAATACTACAGCAACAATATATACAAACATTGCCTCAAACAATGTTCTTGTTCGTGTGTTGCCAATTTATTTACAATATCCTCTTGATCGTCCCTGTTTGGGCATCGATATTGTTCGGGCAATAATGGAAATTGAACCCGAAAAAACTACATGTGGCAAAAGCATGAAAAAAACAACCAACAAAAACAGAAGCAGGGCATCAGCACCATTTTTTAAATTTGTATGCTAAAGTGCGCCTGGTCGATCGGAAGAAATGGCAGCAAACAAGTGCAAGTGTATCTGGCCCATTTAACCACCATCGCTAGTTAAATTGAAACCAATTTAACCCTAAATTGGTTATTATTACCATAAAAATATAGAAAAAACCCTACACCACTGTTGTTGTTTTAACCAAAAAACGAAGATGATTAGTCGGTTGACTGATTGTAGAGAAAAAGAAAAACAAAACAAATGGGAAGCGAATCAATTCTCATCAAAGGCATTTTTTCGGCATTTCAATCAATCGAAATAATCTGAATGAGAAGAAAAACTAATTGCTTTTTCTCCACGCAAAACAATTAAAACCCTTCCCCAGGCACATTGTGGATCACATTTCCCAATAATCATCTGCATCATCATGATCGGGGCCATGTTGTGTTCAAAATTGCCTTGGTTGTTCGAAAGAAGCTTTTTCTGGAGAATCCAATGACGCTTCGATCCAGCTCTAGGTTTCGCCAGGAAATCAATCGAAAACCTAGACTAATTTAGAATAAATAAGGACATTCACCAGTCGCTAGTCTAAATTATGATTGATTTATTACAATCGCAAATTACAACCATAAGCCAGTTAGAAACTAACACTTGAGAATCGACATATAGAAAAACCAACCATTAGCCGAATTCCTCACTATAAGATCCCACGCCCATACACATCCTATCTGTCAGGCTGAATGAAAGAACGAACCAAGGAAGGATGTTGAGAATATTCTCTTATTTTCCCAAAAAAACAACTGCTGCTAAACTAAACAGCTATAACAATCATCATCAACATAACCAATTCTTTCCACGATTACTATGCGTAATTGAAATAATAATAACAATTGTGGTTGACATTTATTTATATTGCACATCCATATTTAATGTTAATTCCACCATACTCTGCAAACATTGAACAGTGAATACTGTTTTGTTGGTGTGTTTGATTGATATACCCCAACGATGGACAAACATGCTAATCTGACAAGCACACATACACCAAAGGCTCAACCATGACACACCAATTAGCTAAGCAGCAGTAGCAGAAGAAGAAAAAAATCCAGCCATTCAAAGAGGATATTTTTCCTGGAACAATCATTGGAAAATATTTTTTCGTTGAATGAAGGAAATTTCGCTCCTCCATCTGGAACGAAATGTAGGAAACTTCTGAGAAAAATGGATGCTGGAGCCAGGATTATTCGAGATATGGGACCATGTCTCTTCCTGTGTTTGATCAATACCTGGAGAATCCTAGTAGGCCTAAAGAATCCAATATTTAATCGAATTCTACGGAAAATAAAGGAGAGGAAATAACAGGTATGACAACAGCACACACACATACACATGGAAAAAAGAACAAAAACGTGGAACTCTCAAGAAACCAAACAAAAAAGAAAAGGAAAAAGAAGTAGAAAACCAATCCAATTTTATAATTAGATTAATAGAATTTGAAAGCGGTCTTTCAACCAGACAAAGAGAAACACATCCAGCGGAAACTGGGGGATCAACAGGAAATCCATAGATTCGTGTATTGAGATGAGATTGGAAAAAATCAATTTGAAACCAAAGTAAATTCCTTAGAATTGTCAAAAAATTTCTACCAATGATCTAGCCTTAAAGCCAAAAGTAGAGCAAACACCCATGGACAAGTTTGCTAGATGGTAGATACTCTTGGCCAATATTAGGAGTAAGAACCATGGTTCTCGGACATGTTTAATTCATAGGAAATTACTTTACTTTTTTCTACATACTCCATACTACATGATCTCTCTGAATTTTGTATTTTAACGTTGAAACCAAAATCCACACACACCACGGAATCTAGCACACGATGTCCTTTTGGACAGAAATCTTTGTACCACATTTTGTTTGCATTGGAACCAAGCGTATCTCATTCCATTTTCTTCTCCTTTTTTTTAAGCTGATAAATGTTTGCGGATCTCTCATTTTTTTCTCATTAATAATAATAATTATAATGTACATGCAATTTAGATTAATCTTGGGAAGATATGACACACACAAGGATGCGTTCATCGATGATAAATATGTTTTTCAGAGAAGATTGGCAAAAAAAAGAACCTGGAGGAGTCAAAACAGCAGCACAATTCTCCAGGTTCCGAATGGTGATGATGGTGAAATCGGAAAACTAAATTACATACAGAATCGACGACAAGAGCATTAAAAATCAAACACACACAAATACACATTTATTCAATCACAAACAACAACAGACAGACAGAAGCAAATCGATTTCAGGACCAATTCTTTTCTTTTTTTGGCTTTGTACATCCATTGTTGGTTTGTCATCGGGGCAATCTCTTGTTGTTTATTCTTGTTTGACGTCTCTTGCTTGTCTGAAATTCTCGCTGTTTTTTTTTTGTTTTTGTTGTAGAACGTACGCTGCTTTCAGACATAACCAGACATACACTATTCTGCAATTGACAATACCCGCTGTTTCCGATTCTATCGATCTATGTGTGTGTATGTCTATATATTATCAAGCAGCACAATTATAATGAAATTTTTTTCCTGTCGAAACAAGCGAAAAAACCTCATTCAGGTTTTGTTTTTCACCACCTACATAAATCACAGGGGTGATAGGTGTTCACCAAAGGTGTGAATCCTACAGCAGCTAATATGTTAATCATCATTGATTGGACAGAAAAATTTGCTCGGGCAAGAATGATCTAGGACAGGGGTGAGCAATCTTTTTGATCAACGGGCTAATTTAAATTTTAAAATTTTTTAGCGGGCCGCATATGCAGGAGTGCAAAATCTCGACCTACGACGACATCTCTGAACAGAAAAACAGAAATACAGCTTCTTCTACTGTTTAAAGCCAAATCACATCGGACCAATCAGAGAGAGGAATACACCTTCTTCTATTATTTATAGTGTGTCTCGTCATCGGGTTAAATCATGACAGTGGACCAATCAGAGAGGAATAAAGCTGCGTCTACTGTTTAGAAAGGCTTGGTGGGCGGCACAAAAATGTTTGATGGGCCGCACGCGGCTCGCGGTTTGTTCACTCCTGATCTAGGATTGGCTGAAAACGTGAAATGCTTGCGCAGGGAAAATTTCGAATTTCGTTACACAAGAAGCTTTAAATGAGAATCAGCAACCATGATGCCTATTGGTGTAAAAATAATTTTCAATCTGGAATCCAATTAAATCTGGTGAATCAAGTAGCTATCTCTCATTTGTATTTTTCTATTTTAGCATCCAAGACCGAAAGACACGATTGTGAATGAACTGAAATTACCAGACAAACGCGCAAAAGTTTAAATCTAAATCTAAGGCATCTTGTTCTGCATCCATAAAACACACTGACACGCACGCACACAAGCATATTCATTCGAAGATTCCTGTTGAGCACGAAAATTAAGCCACCACCACCGCCACCAGCATCACGAGAGTCAGTCGTTTCTATCGTCAGTGTTGAAAGGATGCTAGAATGAAACCAAAACATCTTAACGAAAAGAAACAGAATAGGATTTGCGGCCTGTTTTATGCACATAGTGTGTGCGTGTGTGTTACAGATAACCAAAATTTACCAAACAAAAACCTCGGCGCCTCTCCATCTTACTCTCCAAGCATTTGGTTGTCTGGCTCAGATTTCGTTGTTCATAGCATGCTAAAGATCTACATCTTCAAACACAATCGTTTTGTCAAGCAAAAGAGTATGCTGTTTTTTGCTTGCATCTCTTTTTCGGTTCTATTCTGTTTTGTTGTATCGTAGGTATTTGTTGCTTGTGCATTTTATCCATGGAAAAGATGATGATAATGATGATTCGTGCTGGATATGATTGTGTGTGTGTGTGTGTGTGTGTGTGTGTGTGTGTGTGTGTGTGTGTGTGTGTGTGTGTGTGTGTGTGTGTGCGTGTGTGTGTGTGTGTGT
>JAOZJS010000800.1:0-19712 GCA_025882695.1 Amerodectes protonotaria
GCCATCTCCGCCATCTCCGCCATCTCCGCCATCTCCGCCATCTCCGCCATCTCCGCCATCTCCGCCATCTCCGCCATCTCCGCCATCTCCGCCATCTCCGCCATCTCCGCCGCTTCGCCCTGGATCTGAACCGGAGGCATATCTTCGACGCCCCTCTCAAGCACGGTAATTGGCCGGCTTCAACTGACGTTCCGCAGCCCGGAACCTCTACCGCAGCCGCAATCATCATCGAACAAGGCCTCAGCAGACTGTCGAGTATCATGCCGCGACCGCCCAACGCATAACCGACGACGATGGACAGCCCCAGCCAATCCGATGAAGCGGACCTTCGCGCCGCATATGCCGTGCTACGCCAACGCACCACGACGCTGGAGGAGCAAGTCCCAGCCCTTCTGCAACGCATTTCCGATGTGCTTTGCCGCATCGGCGGTCAATCCGAGTTGGCAGACGATTACAGGGCACTGCTTGTCGGGGCACGCAATGATGCGATGCTTGCCATCGAAAACTACCAGCAGGCGATCCCTTACCTGCAGACGGCGGCGTCCATCTTCGAGCAAATGGACAAGGTGCTCGAGCGGGAAGAAGACGAAGCGTGGCGCGAGGCATTGCGGCAGCGTCTTCAAGAGTTGATCGACGTGGCGGCAATGATGGTCGATGACGCGGACGCGCATCACGAACTGGCGAAAGATCCGGATCCGGAAGACGTTCCCGATTCCATTCTCGATTAACCGTCAACGCCGTCCGCGGCAAATGGCAGATAGACGTAGCCCTGCTTGCCGCATATTGATCGCTGAGTAATTCAGGTCGACGAAACCCGCAAATATCCGCTCAGCTGCCGCCGTATCAGTGCCAGTTGCCCGCGATTGGCGGTTCGTCCGGCGGATTTCCAGCAAGTACGAATCGAAAGCGGCATCGCGCGGGCTCCGAGTTATGAAATCGCATCCGGCTTCCGCCATACCTCGGCATGGCGAAATGGATCGGCGCGTACCGCCACGCAGTCAGTTGCATATGCGCCAGACACCCATGAAGCCGACAGGTGGCGAATCTACGATTCGCCTTGTTGTCGGTTCGAGGAAATTCCGTATATAAAGTCCAGCATGGATACGAATCTCTGGATTCAGGATCCCGTCAACGCGTTTCGCGAATGGCAGGAAACCGGCGCGACCGGAGCCGACCAGCGCCCCTTCTCGCCTCGGTCGATCGTGCAGCACGCGGCAATGTTCGAGCGGTTTCTGCGCTATCTGCTCGAGCACGGCGAATCGTTGGCGACGTTCGGTCCTGAGCGTGTCGAAGGGTTTTTTATGGACCTGGAGAAGACCTGCTCACCAGACAGCTCGACACGTGTTCGCTACGCGAAGCTGATTAACCGTCTTTGCCGGCAGTTGGTGTCGGCCGGTCTGCGCGACATGAACCCGGCCGACCAGGCCGCACGCTACATGACCTGGCCAGAGGCCGAGCCAGAGCCGATCTACCTTCCCCCTGACGCTGACAACGCACTGCAGAAGTACGTACAGCCTCGGTCGGCGGATGGCGCACTCGAATGCCGGAACCGCGCGATCGTTGCCTTGCTGCTTGGCAGTGGCATTACGTCGACCGAGATCCGGACGGCAAAAATCGGCGAGCTCGAGCTGAATGCGGGCCGGCCCTCGCTCAACGTGCCGCGACATGGCTCGCGTCCGCAGCGGGTAGTCGCGCTCGAGCGATTTGCGTTCCCACCGCTGGAAGCGTGGCGCGCGCTCAACCCCGATGAACCGGCAATGGCGCTGCTGTTCCCGTCACCGCGCGGCAAGCGCATGATGAACGACATGTTCTTGCTGCTCGTGGTGCGAGAAGCGCTGGCCGCCATTGGATTCAGTGCGCCGGACATGAGTCCCCGTGTATTGCGCAACACGTATGCGCGGCGCCAGTTGCTCGCCGGCCGCCACCACGCGGACGTCAATGCGATGCTGGGCCTCATCACACCTCGCACGATCGTGCGTATCCAGAACACCATCCAGGACGATGCCGCGGCACGCAGCGTGCGTCGCTAACCGATCGACAAAGGTCGGTCGGCCCGGCACAAGATCATCTGGCGCAGCGGCGACAAAAGTCGGTCGCGTCGACGGCATGCACCATGCCCGATCCGTTTTTTCGACTCGCCTGAATCGGCACACGAAGTCGTGATGACTCAGGCGCCGTTCGTTTACCGAATTGCAATAATTTTTCGCCTGAACGCGTATTTCCGCCCGGCATCCCCATGGCTACGATGCAATCAGCCGCTGACGACAACGGGTCAAGCGGAATCAGCATCAAGCAACCAGGGGTCATCATGAAATCGCTTTTCTACGCGGTCGTCGCCACAACGGCTCTTTCCGCCTCCTTCGGCGCATTCGCTCAATCCAGCGTGTCCACCACGCGGGCACAAGTGAATGAGGATCTCGTCCAGCTCGAAAAGGCCGGGTACAAGCCGGAAATATCGGACGTGCATGATCCGCAAGCGCTTCATGACGCCCAGGCACGCGCCTCAAGCGCCGATGAAGCCGGGTATGGCGCGCAGGCTGCCACAGGAAGCCGTGCCGGCCGTGCCAGCTCTGCAAGGCTGAGCGGCCCCGGCTCGACCTACTTCGGTCAGTAAGTCGGTCATAAGCCGTACATGACGGCTAAGCACGGCGTTCCTCTTTTCATCCGGGGCGCCGTGCGTTGGACGTAACCCGCAAGTCAGAATTTCATTGCCGGATACGTGACCCTCGCTCCCGCGTCAGGCACGGTTTCCCCGCAAGGCGATGCGTCACGGCTGACCGGACATGCACAAGGCTGCCTCGTCGGCGGCAAGCATTTCGGGCACGCATTCCCGCAGAAAATCGACGAACGTCCTGATCTTGGCATCGAGATATTGGCGTGACGGATACAGCGTGTAGACATTCAGCCTCTGCAGCCGATATTCGGGCAATACGCGAACCAGCGCGCCGCTGCTCAACGCAGGCACTGCCGTCGACATCGGCAGCGAGCCGATTCCCAGGCCTGCCCGCAGGGCAGCACTGAGCGCATCGGCGACATTCACCTGAAAATCCGCCGGCGGCAGCTCGAATGTCTCGCGGCCGTTCGGGCCGTCCAGATGCCAGCGATCGCGCGGAAAGATGGGCGTGACAATCTGCAGGCACGCATGCGCTGCGAGTTCCTCGACCGTGTTCGGCGTGCCGTGCTCCTTCAGGTAGGAAGGCGCGGCGCATAGCACGCTGTGCACGGTGCCAAGCCGTTGCGACACGAGTCCCGAATCGGGCAGGTCAGACGTGCTCAATTGCAGCGAGACGTCGTATCCCTCGTCGATCAGATCGGGGACATGCTGCGACAGCGTGAGCTCGACCCCTACCGAGGGATAACGGGTGCGATAGCGCACGACTGCCGGTACCAGGTAAGCCTGGCCGAAGCTTGTCGTCGAATGCACACGCAATCGGCCAGATGGCAACACTTGCGCATCCGCCGCTTCCGCCTCAGCTTCGTCGATACAGCCGAGAATCTGCTCGCAGCGCGCCAGATAGCGTTCCCCAGCCTGCGTAAGCGCTATCCGGCGGGTACTGCGATTGAGCAGGCGCGTACGCAAGTGCGTTTCCAGCTGGGCCACCGAGCGGGAAGCATAGGCCGTCGTGATGCCTATGCGCTGAGCGGCACTGGTGAAGCTGCCCTCCTCCGCCACACGGACAAAGATTCGCATCATCTGCAGCGTGTCCATCGATCATTTTTCCGAGTGACGTTCAGCCATTGACGGATGGATCGCTGGATTCGCTGAAATCCGTTCCGGCACGAATTCGGCGAAACGGTACATGAGCAATGGGGAGGTGTCCAGTTACGTCCTGGTATCGCGGGAATGATTGGATTGGCCGATCTCTACAGGCAGATCCCATAGAGGGGGACCTGTTTAGGAACCGGGCCTTTCCTCTCATCCGGCCCCATAGATTTCTACGTCCTGCCTCTTGATGGGTGTTCTCGCCCCACGATTAATAATGGGGCCCGATGATTTCAGGGTAGGGAATGTCGAGTTGAGGTGCTGCGTGCAGGACGCGTTGCAACACGAGGGTAGCCGTTTATGGGATGTGTCTATCTGAACGCGCACGTGTGTTTACATATTTATATAACTACGTTTACACCTTTAAATACTTTTAGCGCGCTCTCTGCCTTTACTGGCAAGGGTTTGCGGGCGATTTGGTAGCCGTTTATGGGAGCAAAGGTAGCCGTCTATAGGAGAAAAGGGTTGTGGATATGGGATTTTGGGTAGCCGTCTATGGGAGAAAAGGGTTGTGGATATGGGAGAAAGGTACCCGTTTATGGGATTCGATTTGCGGGTGGATTGAGGTAGTCATCTATGGGAGAGAATGAAGGTACCCGGCTATGGGGAACGCCTCTTATTGAGATGCCGGCACGAAGGTCGCGGAAGCATTTTGGGTTCCCTTTTATGGGATGCCTGAAAGGTAGCCGTTTATGGGAGATCGGCGCCGTATGCACAGGGCGATCTAAACCCGTGTTTCTGTCTCGGATGCTTGTAAACAGGGGCGATCGCTCGAAAAGGTAGCCTTTTATGGTGGTTCGAAAAGGTAGTCGTCTATGGGATTTTGGGGTGAACCTTACTTGCCGCAACGTGCAACAAATTGGTGTAGATCAGGCTGAAAGGTTGCCTGTTATGGGATTTTTTTAGGTAGCGGTCTATGGGGAAATTGGGCAAAACGATGGCCGCGATACCGGATGGCATGGCTGATCGTACAGATCCCATAGATGGTTACGTTCCGATCTGTATTTGCGTTGCCAGAGTTGGACAAATCAAACGAAAGGTAGCGCTCTTTGGGATCTTGTCCCAATGAAAGGACGGGAATCTATAGGATCGTCAAACATCTTCCTGCGCAAATTTCTGTGTGTCCGATGAGTTGGCGCGACGTTGCCCGGGGTAGGGAAAAGGTATAAAGTCCGCCCTCAACAAGGTAACCTTATCCGGACATGACAATGCCGCGAAAGCTCGCAAGCACCGGCGCCGACAAGCAGGTCTCGCTGTTCCAATCGATGGAGCCTCCCGACTTGCTGCGCAAAGCCGTCCAGGCGATTCACATCGCGCCCAAGTCGGGAAAAATCAGTCTGCAGCAGCGAAAGATGTTCAGCCTGCTGATCAAGAACGCCCTTCGGCAGGACGCATTCGAGCCTGGCCGCACGAGCTTCTCCATCTCGGTCGCTGCCCTTTCTCATGAAAGCGGGTTGAACAGCAACAACACGAAATACGTGAAGGACACGGTGAATTCGCTGATCAGCACCGTCGTCAACTGGGACTATCTTGCCGCGGACAGTTCGACTGTCTGGAAGGCGTCGGGCCTGCTCGCCGGCGCGGAGCTGGAACAGTCGGTCCTGAAATACAGCTTCTCCGATCAGATCCGTGCCGAGGTACTCAACCCGGAGATCTACGCGCTCATCGATATGCGGATCGCTCGCGAGTTCCGCCGGTCGCACTCGCTCGCGCTGTGGGAAAACACCGTGCGCTATGAAGGGGTCGGCATTACCGCGAAGATCCTGCTGCCGAAATTCCGCGACCTGCTCCTGGGCCAGGACAAGGCATCGCAGTCGTACAAGGAGTACAAGCTGTTCAAGAGCAAGGTTCTGGTTCCCTGCATTCAGGAAGTCAACGAGGTTTCGGACCATACGCTCGAGCTGATCGAACACAAGTCTGGTCGCAGCGTGGAGGCAGTCCAGTTCAGGGTCACGCGCAAATCGACTGCCGCCGATACGGTGGAAGAAAGCGACGTCAAGCATGACGCACTCATCGATGAAGTCGCCAAGTTCGGCATTCCCCATTCGGAGGCTCGCCAGCTGATTACCCAGTACGGCGTGCAGCGCTTCAAGTCCGCGATCACGTACACGATCAACCGGACGACGAAGAAGAATGCGATGCCGATCGACAATGTGGGCGCGTATTTCCGTAAAGCGCTGACGCATGGCTATACGTTGCCCGACGGACAGGAAACGGATTCGCCCGAACCCGCACCCGCGCAAGAGGCAGCCCAACGCAAACAGGAGCAGATCCGGGACAAGTATCTCGCCGCAAAGATCGAGGAAGCGGAAGGGTATTTCCGTGAGCTGGAGATCGACGACCAGACCCGGCTTATCGAGCGCTACAACGAGACGGTCGCAGGCTCGAAGGATCTGATCTTGTCGCCGAAGAAGAAGCCGAGCAAGCTTGCGCAAACCAGTTTCTTGCGGTGGCTGGCGCTGGATGTGTGGGACGAACCCACATCCGACGACTTGCTGGCGTTCGTGCTCAAAAGCAGTGTCGCCGGGAATTAAAAAAGACCTCGCACCTCGCGCTGCGAGGTCTTTTTTTATTCAGCGGGCCGGGGCGCGCTGGCCATCTCGGCGACGTACGCATCGATGAGCGCCTTGAGCTTGTCGGCGAGCGCTTCCTGGTGTGCCGCGCTGACGTCCTTCAACTGCAAGTCGATGCGTCCATCCGGATAGGTCTTCAACTGACCGATCGTGCGCGATTCGACGGCAAAGTCGTGGCGTACGCTATAACGAGTCCTTCCAGCCTTTGGGTTCCCGTCACCCTGCGCGCGCAGGAAATTTTCGAGATCCCGCACGGACTTCTTGCGGTCGATCACCGCCGAGAGCAGCCGGTTGGCCGTGGACTCTCCCATACGCTCGAAAATCAGCTTGAGAAAATACGCGGCCTGCAAGCCGATCACATCGCTTGCGACGGCCATTCGCTCGAGGAGCATGTTCGGCAGTGCGTTGAGCGACAGCGTCTTGCTGACCGTTGCCTTGTCCTTGCCGATCTTCTCCGCCAGCGTGTTTTGGTCCGGAAAGACGTTTTCGTCGAGGAGACGCTTCCATGCCACGGCGTCATCGAAGATCGTTTGACGCTCGTGATCGTGGTTGGCGCGGTAGGCAATCGTATAGAGCTGCTCGGGCGTGTGATCCGACCGGAAGGTGGCGTTGATGAATGCGTCACCGTTGATGCTGGTGGCGCGCAAGCGGCGTTGTCCGTCGATCACGACGAGCTTGCCCGGGAATTCAGGCAGCCGGGTCACCTTGATCGGTTCGATCTGCCCTTCCCGCTTCAAGGTCAGGGCGAGTTCGTGCAAGCCCGTTTCCGCATAAAAGATACGCGGATTGAAGGGATTCGGGATGCAGTCCTTCACGGCGACTTTCTGCGGTGCGCCGGAATCCGGGACGGCACGCTTCATCTCAGCCGGCTTCTCGACGATGGTGGGCGCGACCCCTGTCGGTTCAGACTGTCGGGTTTCCAGCGCGGCGTTTTCCTGAGCGAGGCCACGCAGCAGACCGGCTGCAAGATGAAGGTTGCCCGTCGACTTTTTCTCTTTCGGTGTTTCCTTAGCCATGCGCAGTTCCGGGATCTCGTGTCGATGCGATGTATTGGGCCATTTCGGTGACCAGCTTCTCGATCTCTGCGCGGGCCTCCTTGAGACCTCTCAGGTACCGATTGTGATGGTGAATGGTGGTGCCGAGCGCGAACGTCTGACGATAGACCTCACGTTGAGAGATCTGGCTTTCCAGCAGATGCTCCCCTATTTCTTCCGCCCTCAGGATTTTCAGGATTTCTTCGCGCATCCTGGTTTTTCCATTGACGCTGTTGAGCATCAACGCGGAAGACAGTCCCGGGTTACGCACTGTACGCATGGATTCGATCATGCGGATCATGGCAACCGTGCTGTACAGGTCCGCGGGTGATGGCGAGAGCGGAACGAGGCAGAAGTCGGCGACTTCGAGCACGGACGCGATGCGCGGATCCTCTAGGTTGCCCGGGCAGTCGACGATGATCACGTCGAAATGAGCGTCCTGCTTCTTGATTTCTCCGCCGATGCCGCGGCCGGCCGGCGCCAGTGAGAGAACGGTCATCGGCAGCGTGTTCTCGCCGCTCGTGACCCATCTGACGGATGTACCCTGGGGGTCGGCATCGATGAGTGCAACCCTGTTCCCGCCTGCTTCGAAGGCTGCCGCGATGTTGACCGAAATCGTTGTCTTTCCGGTCCCGCCTTTTTGATTACTGACGGCGATCTTGAAAGCCATTAAATTTCTCCAAGAATTTTTCGGAATATATTCATTCGTTGTAGAAAAGTCCAGAAACGTGCCTATCGGCGGGAAGCGCGGCGCTCTGCTGGTTGTCACGTGACAACTGGGCATTTGACGCAGGACGCGCTGGAAAATATCGGCAACGCGGCTGATCGATTGATCGTCGGCGAACATGCCGGCCGTGCGGCAGACGCTTCGGCCGCCCTGAGAAATCCCGCGCATGTCCTGAGTTGTCACGTGACAACTCAGGACATGCGAGGCGCGTCGCGGCGCTGTCAGGAGGGAAATAGGCTGCTCATGAACCCGCAGCGCATGTGCAACGGGAGGTTTGTTGGCGATGCAACAGTGAGTTGTCACGTGACAACTGGTTCGAATCAACCAGGAATCGATGGAGCGAACGGGGTTCCTCGTCGATATCTACCCCTGTTCGTGGAGTGAGCTTCTCAAGCGGATCCTGGCCGCTCTTCTATTCGTAAAGCGTGCGTCGTCACCTTCGGCGTGAAACATGTCGGATAAATGCGGGATGCTCCCGAATCCTTTTCCGACGCTGGTTTACGCCGGATTAGGCCTGTTGTTTCACGGATATCCATCGGCAGATCTCTTGGGAATGGGGAAGAATGGTATTCGGTCTCCGCCTTCATCTCCGCCTGGTCGGATGGAGGGTCTTTGTCGCGTCTGATACGTATTGCGTGGTATTCGAAATAGTCATGGTGGCCACTCAGCCGTAAATTGAGGCGACGGGAGTGACACGGGATCTTTGAATACCGATCCCTCGTGAAAACGTTCGAAGAGGATCCCGACGCATAGCGAGTTGTCACGTGACAACTGAACAATCGGATGGCGCGACACGTCTGCATCTGAACGGCTGCGGGATCGACAATGTGCAGCGGCGCGTCAGCGCGTTATAGCGAGCTGATGGTTATGCGATGGCCTTGTAGCCGGCTGGACTTTATATACTGAATAAGCTCGCCAGCACCAAGAACATTGCGCCGCAGGCCATGAATCTGTCGCTGGCTGCATGTTGATCGGTCTTTAGGGCTGGCTGGGCAGCATGGCGCCGGGGATGAGCGTCGGTGCGCATGCTCAGACGCCCGAGCGGATCTTGGCGAGCAAGGCGATCGGAGCTGACGATTTTGCCAATTTGCCGACCTGGCGGCCGGGATTGCGCTTGGCGCGCTTTGATATCGAGACTGTTTTTCCCGTGTATTTGATTCGGATGCCTACGTGAAGTGTTTGATGGATGGGCAGCCGGTCCTGCGCCTTGATATACGTAAGAATGCGGGTTTCCACACGAGGGGCGCGGCGAAGATTGATGGGGCATGTGGCTGCATCAGGATCGGTGGCATTCGCAGGCATGGAGCGGATGACCGGTCCGACTGGCACGGGATCGCGGTGGTTTACGCGACAATATCGGCATGTCGCATGCTAGCTCAGGTACTCGATGCGACATGTCGGTGCGGCGTACGGTGTATTGGCGATCCGCGCATTGCGACATGTCGGCGAGTCTTGCCTGCAGCCATTCATTACATTCCTGGTGCACTGAAATTATGGGTTTTGAACAACTGGCCAATTTGCGCGACGAACTAGCCGCAAAGGCCAAGCAGGAGCGAAATGCCAAACGCTCGAAGACGCGTCCGAATGCCGCTGCCAAGCCGGCGACGCCCGTCGATCCGGTCGTGATCTCGATCGGAAAACTGCAAAAGCGGTATCCGCTGGCTTTCCCGAAGAACCCGGCACCGAAGGTTCCGCTCAAGGTCGGTATTTGGGACGATCTTGCCAGCGAAATGCAGGCATTGGGCTTGAGCGAAGCGGAATTGCGTGAAGCGGTCGCGACGTGGTGCCGCGGCAGCCGCTACTGGACATGTCTGGTCGAGGGCGCGGCGCGCGTCGATTTGCAGGGCAACGAAGTGGGTCAGGTATCGCGCGAGGATGCGGCGCGTGCCCGGCGGATGAAGGCACGCCGTCCGGCAAAGGCAGCGAAGGCGCCGACGCAATCCGCAAAAGACGAGTGACATGCGACGCCGCGATCTTGGTCAGCCGCGCCGCTCGGCAGGGTGGATCGCATAATCGAAGGCGTTGTCGCTTAGCGACCGCGGTACAACGACTTCATCTCGTCATCAGTATGCAGGCGCGAAATTTTCGCGGGCTTGCCCGCCGCTGCGGCCCCTTGGACGTCACTGCCGATGCCACTCGTGTCGACGCCTTGAGCCTGTACGATGGCATGTTGTTGAGCAACGCGCGCTCCTGCCGCCTGGATGTCTCTCGGATAGTACGGATCTTCGCCAACTGACGGGCTATAGCCTGCCTTCTCGAACTCCACCAACTCCGCGCGCACTTGTGCGCGAGTCAGCGGCGCATTGTTTTGTGCGAATACGGCGATCGGCGCTGCAAGGGCGGCGGCGACGACAACGGCTTGAATCAGGCGCTTCATGATGCTTACCTCCAGCTTTGTTGTGTCTCGTTGCGAACAACGGGTTCGGAACGGATGACTACAGTTTAGGTAAGCAGATTCTTAAAAGTTATCCGGTTCTGAAAAAGACACTGTTCCTGATTCTTTCAGGAATTCTGGAATTGCCCTGCCTCATCTGTTTGGCGGGTTTGTCGCAAAATCGTTGTCATTCGGTTCGGCAGTCGCATCGGTGCGGACGTGTCTTTCTGCCGGCTACTTTCCGGAACGCATGAGACTATTTGGATAAGAAAACTTATCCAAATAGCATCGGCATGATTGGCAAAACGCAACGCCGCATGCGACGGGAACGATTGGTATCCCGGCGCTCAGGCAGTTTTGCGCACGGCGCTGGAAGGGTAAAGGGCGCTTCGAGCGTCTCGTACACCAGCGGGATCGGTCATCACTGGCTGCTACAATCGCACCTTATTTTTCAGTAGATTTCACGTAATGAGCGTCGAGCAACTTGTGTTGTTGCACGATTGACTGGCTCGAAACGTTGAACGCCAGCAAGCAGTCATGAGGATGAGTAGCGAATGCCCCCAAAGGCGAATTCGCAGATCCTGACGGATCCAGTACTACTGACGAACGCTAAACTCCGAGATCGGTTTCTACGGGCTTTGCAGAAAGTCCGGCACCCACGGTTCTGCTCAAGGGCGGCGTACTCGCGAAGCGGTCAATCGATCGCAAGAATTCAGCTTGAACCAGGTCGCGTTGTGGGATGCCATGCAATGAAGATCTGTTGCCAAGGGAATCCGGACTAGACAGGCAGCGAAGCAGGGCGAGTATCGATTCGTGCGTAAAAAATGCGGCAAATGCGTCGTCCGGCAAAGGCGACTGCACGATCAGCGGCAGCCGAACCGACTACGTAGCAATGATGGAATTCGCATGTCCGGCTTGAGTGCCGGCGGCATATCGATGGAGACGGATATCACGTGACAACCAGCAAAATTCAGGAACTTCAGCAGCAGCTCGGCCACGTCAACTTGCTTCTCGAGGAAGCCAGAAAAAAAGAGAAGACGGAGGTATTGGCCGCGATTCGGGAACAGGTGAAGCAATACGGCATCACCGAGGTGGAACTGCTCAGGGCAGCGGGCTTCGTCAAAGACAAGCCGAAGAAACTGCCGGCCAAATACTACGATCCCTCATCGGGAAAATCGTGGTCAGGCCGCGGTGCATGCCCGAAATGGCTGATCGGCAAGAACCTGGATGATTATCTGATTCGTCCAGCCGCAGAACCCTGGTGGCCGGGGGAAAGCTCATAACCCCGGGACAAAACTTTGCACGTGCAAAGTATGGGGTAGCCACATCGGGTGGTGGCGGCTCTCCGCCATGATCCATCCCCTGCCGGGCAATCCCATGTGTTTGGTCCATCCTGCTGGCCCCCAAATTGCGGAGCGTGCATGCCGCTGCACGCATCATCCAATTCGCAGCGACGCTTCCCGGCAAACAGGCGGGTGCTTATGACCTACACTAGAAGCCCGCTCCTCGCGGGCCAGATAGCCGTTCTGGCGTAACGCAACATTCCTCCGCCCCGGCTGCGGCCCGCGGTTGGCGCCAGAGCCGGCAGCGCGGCTCGATCCGCTGCCTGAGCGCATGCCGAACAGACGTTCGGAAAGGAGGACATCATGTTGCAAGCCAGTGACATGCAGCAACGCTTTGCGCATCTTCAACAAACGGTCAGCGAGGCATCCCGGACTTGCCACTCGGACAAGACGATTCCCACGGATCTGATGAACTGGGTGGATGAGTTGGACAAGGAGTGCAAGTCGGCGAAGAAGGTCATGTCATCCCATGACGAAGACCGCATTCGGCAATGGATCGACGATCTCGAACGGATCGGTGATCGTGCCGAGCGCGCCTGCCTGCAAGCCGGCGGTCTCGATGCCAGGATCATGAGTGCAGTGAGCTCCATGCATTCAGAGCTTTCGGATCTGAAGCGGCAATTGCACTAAGCGTTTTGGCAGCCCTGGCTCAGGCTGCCGGGGCTGTCACTTGAGTTCGGCATCGACGCCTCTCGCGAATTCGGCAACGATCGATGCAGATACTTGCGGGACGCAGGGGTGAAGAAGGGCTCCCGCCGCCTCCACGCAAGCGCCCCCGGTTGTCCGCGTCAGACCACGCGTTCGATCGCAATCGCCGTCGCTTCTCCACCGCCGATGCACAGCGACGCGACACCACGCTTGAGACCATACGTTTCCAGCGCAGCCAGCAGCGTGACCATGACGCGCGCGCCGGATGCGCCGATCGGATGCCCCAGTGCGCATGCGCCGCCATGCACGTTGACCTTGTCGTGCGGCAGGTCGAGATCGCGCATCGCCGCCATCGCGACCACGGCGAAGGCTTCGTTGATCTCGAACAGGTCGACGTCCCGCAGATTCCAGCCCGTCTTCTCGGACAATTTGCGCATCGCGCCGATCGGCGCCGTGGGAAAGAGGTTCGGCCGGTTGGCATAACCCGCATGTCCGACAATCACGGCCTTCGGCGTCAGACCGCGCCGCTCTGCCTCCGAGCGACGCATCAGAACCATTGCCGCTGCACCGTCCGAGATCGACGACGAATTCGCGGCCGTTACCGTGCCGCCTTCACGGAATGCCGGCTTGAGCGTCGGGATCTTGTCGAGCTTCGCTTTGCCGGGCTGCTCGTCCACCGCGACAATCGTTTCCGCTTTGCCTGCCCGCACTGTCACGGGCGCGATTTCAGCCGTGAAGTGTCCGTCTGCGATCGCCTTTTGCGCGCGTTTCAGCGAGGCGATCGCAAACGCGTCCTGGGCCTCGCGCGTGAACTGATAGGTCTCGGCGCAATCCTCCGCGAATGTGCCCATCAGTCGGCCCTTGTCGTACGCGTCCTCGAGCCCGTCGAGGAACATATGATCGAGTACCTGACCGTGGCCCATCCGGTAGCCGCCACGCGCCTTGGGCAGCAGATAGGGCGCCTGCGTCATGCTTTCCATGCCGCCGGCGACGGCCAGGTTCGCGCTGCCCGCGAGCATGAGATCGTGGGCGAGCATCGCTGCCTTCATGCCGGAGCCACACATCTTGTTGATCGTGGTGGCGCCCGCCGACAGCGGCAACCCGGCCTTCAATGCGGCTTGCCGCGCCGGCGCTTGTCCCTGACCTGCCGGCAGCACGCAACCCATGATGACCTCGTCGACCTGCTCGGCCGGCACGCCGGCGCGTACGAGTGCGGCGCGGATTGCCACCGCGCCGAGCTCGCTCGCACTGACCGTAGCCAGATCGCCCTGAAAACCACCCATCGGCGTACGCGCAGCGCCGACGATAACAATCGGATCGTTTGTCGTCATGATTCCTTTACTCCAGTGTCAACGCGGTGCCATGCGCAGCGCGCCGTCGAGACGGATGACTTCTCCGTTCAGCATCGTGTTTTCGGCGATATGGCGCACCAGCGCCGCAAATTCATCCGGCCGGCCAAGACGCGACGGAAACGGCACGCTCTTGCCCAGCGAATCCTGTACCTCCTGAGGCATCCCGGACATCATCGGCGTCGCGAAAATCCCCGGCGCGATGGTCACGACCCGAATGCCGAAGCGGGCAAGCTCGCGCGCCACGGGCAGCGTCATGCCGACCACGCCGCTCTTTGACGCCGCATACGCGGCCTGCCCGATCTGGCCGTCGAATGCCGCGATCGACGCCGTATTGACGATGACGCCGCGCTCGCCCTGCGCGTCGGCATCCTGCTTCGACATCGCGTCGGCGGCCAGCCGGATCATGTTGAACGTGCCCACGAGATTGATCGACACTGCACGCTCGAAACTCTCGAGCCGGTGGGGCGCCTCGCGGCCCACGACCTTTTCGCCTGGCGCGACGCCTGCGCAATTGACGAGGCCGTCGATGCGGCCGAATGCGTCGAGCGCGGCAGCCACGGCGGCCTGCCCGTCGGTTTCACGGGTGACATCGGTCGCCTGGAAACGCGCCGCAGCGCCCAATTCGTGCGCCAGCGTGGCGCCGGCATCACGATTGATGTCCAGCAACATCGCCTTGCCGCCTGCCGCGACGACCATGCGTGCTACCGCGGCGCCGAGGCCGGATCCCGCACCCGTGATCAGAAATACCCGATCGGCGATATTCATTTGCACTCCGTATTCAAATAGGTGAAACCTTGTCGGCTTCCATCTTGCGCAGCACGAAGCGCTGGATCTTTCCGCTTGGCGTCTTGGGCAGCGCCTCGACAAAATCGATCGCACGCGGATACGCGTGTGCCGAAAGCCGTCGCTTGACGTGCTGGCTGAGCGCATCGGCCAAGTCCTGGCCAGCCTCGTACCCGCGTGACAGCACGACGAACGCCTTGACGATTTCCGTCCGCTCGGGATCCGGCACGCCGATCACCGCGGCTTCGCTCACGGCCGGATGCTCGATCAGCGCGCTTTCCACATCGAACGGTCCGATGCGGTAGCCGGACGATGTGATCACGTCGTCCGCGCGGCCAATGAAACTGATGCTGCCGTCGGGTTCCAGCTCGACGTTGTCTCCCGTTCGATAGTAGCCGCCTGCGATGGCGGGTGTGTCCTGACGCCAATATCCGCCAAACCAGAGCAGCGGCGATTGCGCGATGTCGATCGCCAGATTGCCGGGCTGCCCCGGCCCGAGCTCGTGGTTCGCATCGTCGATTACCGCGACCCGGTAACCGGGCATCGCGAGCCCGGCCGATCCGGGATGAACGGGATGCGCAAGCCCGTGATGGTTGTTCACCACCATGCCGAGCTCGGTCTGTCCGTAGTGATCGTGGATGGGCGCAGCAAGTGCCGCGTCGAACCAGCGCACGACTTCCGGATTCAGCGGCTCGCCCGCGCTGCTGACAACGCGCAGCTTGCCTTTGACGGGAGCGGCCGCGTCCGGGCCGGCCGCCATCAGGAGTCGATAGGCCGTCGGTGCGCCGGCGAGATTGGTGATGCCGAGCCGATCGATGACGTCGTAGGTGCTTTCGACGGTGAAGCTGCCTTCGTAAAGCGTGGTCGCGTGGCCAAGCAGCAGCGGCCCGGTGATGGCGTAGTAGAGACCATATGCCCAGCCAGGATCCGCGATATTCCAGAACCGGTCTTCGGCGCGCAGATCCACCGCATCGCGCATGTAGGCGCCGAAGGCGAGCAGCGCACGCAGTGGCACCGGTACGCCTTTGGGCAGCCCCGTCGTGCCGGAAGTGGACATCATCAGGAATAGATCCGTACCCTTGCGCAGCACCGGCTCGAACGAGGCTGACTGTGCGTCGAGCGCCGCGCGGAAATCGAGATCGCCTGCGGGCAGAAGCTCTCCGGGCTGCAGCACCGTTGCCACCTGCGGACAATCGGCGATTTCGTCGAGCTTGGCGCGGTTCGCGATGTTGGTGACGACCAACCGTGCCTCGCTCATGTGCAGCCGATGCTCGATCGCCTTGGGGCCGAATGCGGTGAAGAGCGGCTGATACACCGCACCCGCGCGCCATGTGCCGAGGATGGTGGCGACGAGTTCGGGCGTCCGCGGCAACAAGCCGGCCACCACGTCGCCCGGCTTGACGCCTTGAGCAACGAGCAAGTTGGCAACGCGGGCGGAAAGCGCCTGCATCTGCGCGAAGCTGAAGCTGTGCTGCCGTCCGTTGATGTCGATCCAGTCGAGCGCTGTCGCGCCGGAGGCCGCATGCCGATCGCAACATTCGACGCATGCGTTCAGACCGCGCGCCAGGTCACCATGCAGGTGCGCGGCGGCGGCCTCGATGCGGAACTGGGCCACGGCATCGGCATAGGACGGCATCGTCCTGGCGATGGCTACATCTGGCATGGGTGTCTCCTTCTCTTTGTCTCGACCGGCGCTCAGGTTGGCGCGGCAGATCTGTTTTGATGGTAGACAGCCCAAACATTGCAATCAATGACAAACGGAATCTAGAATTTTGATCGGCTTTGCCATATTTGGAGGTCATGAGGTGGGACAACAGATGATCTCGCCGGACTTTGTCGAGGACGCGCTCGCATGCCTGCGCCGGCAAGGTCTCGCGGCGAAGCCGCTGCTGCGAGCCGCGGGCTTGCCCGATGTGGTGTCCGATCCCGTCACCGCCCAGCAATATGGACGACTTTGGCTGGCGATCGCCGAGGCGACGGACGACGAGTTTTTCGGCCTCTCTGCGCGGCCGATGCGGCATGGGAGTTTCGCGCTGCTCTGCCAAGCGGTACTGCACGCCGGCACGCTCGAAAAAGCGCTGCGGCGAGCGCTGCAATTTCTGCGCGTCGTGCTCGACGATCCGCACGGCGAGCTCGTGGTCGCCGACGGACAAGCACAGATTGTTCTCGCCAATGCGGACGCACCGTATCCTGCCTTCGCCTACCGTACGTTCTGGCTGATTTTGCTGGGACTGGCCTGCTGGCTGGTCGGCCGGCGCATTCCGCTGCAACGCATTGATTTTGCGTGCCCGAGCCCTGACCAGCGCACCGACTACCATCAGTTCTTCGGCGTGCCTGTGCACTTCGACCAGCCCGACAGCCGGCTCGCGTTCAACGCCGCCTATCTCAGCCTGCCGACGATTCGTTCAGAGCACGCGCTGACGACCTTTCTGCGTGGCACCCCCGGCAATCTCCTGGTGCGTTATCGACACGACACCGGATGGGTCGCGAAAACGCGCGAGCATCTGAAAGCGTTACCTGCCGCGGAATGGCCGGACTTCGACACGTTATCCGAACGATTGGGCATCACGCCTGCGACCTTGCGGCGACGCCTCCGTAGCGAAGGACAAAGCTTTGCATCCATCAAGGACGAGATGCGTGGCGCATTGGCGCAATCACTGCTGCATGAAAACGCACTCAGCGTGGCTGAAATCGCCAGCGAACTCGGTTTCACTGAGCCGAGCGCATTTCACCGCGCCTTTCGCAAATGGACGGGAACCAGTCCGGGCGCGTTTCGCCGTGAAGTACGCAAAGCAGAAGCGGTGCATGAGTCCAAAATGACGTGCTCGTCGTGAATAGGGATGGACATCAATCGCATTAGGCGAAAACGGCTTATCTTCTGACGAGCAGGACGATTCATGCAGGAAGAGAGCCAGTCGATGCGCCGTGCCGGAGGCTGCACCTAGAGGCACTGGGCTCCATCCCCATAGCTTTTGCGCTACCGGATTACTTGGGCGATCTCACATATTGCTGGAGTGTGCCTTGAAAAACGTGGCGGAACCGTGCCTAATGGACAGCGGCGTCGCGTAATGCTGCGCAGCAGCCGACGCACTCCTAATTCTCCAGAAATAATATGGTGAATTGGAACGTGTATTTACAGCATTATTGATTATTGGCGACTGCAATCTTTCGTCATCAAATAAGCATGCGCGTTTGACGCGTGTTTATGGAAGATTGTCCTGCCAAACGCCGTGTTTCGACCGCAGTATATTCACAAGGAGCAAAAGAGCATGTCATTCCGTAAAACGATATTGGCAGTTGCCGTGCTGGCTTCCAGCGCAATCAGTATGCCGACTCATGCCCAAATCGCCGGTTCGCAACCGTTGAGCGTAACGGTCGAGCAATCGCAGGCGCTGCTCACTGGCTGGAGCGTGAAGAAGAGTGTGCTTGATAAGGCCGTCTACAACGATGACGGTTCGAAAATCGGCGTGATCCGCGACCTGATCGTGGCGCCGGACGGCTCTGTTTCCGCGGCAATCGTCGCTGCAGGCGGTTTCCTGGGCCTGGCTGCACATGATGTGGCGGTGCCAATCGTCTCGCTCGATGTTCGCGACGGCAATCTCTATCTCCCTGGCGCAACCAAGGCAGCGCTTCTGGCGACGCCTGCATTCGAGTACGCGAAGATCCAGACGCCGCCGAAGCCGAAGCACGTCGACGCCAAGAAGAAGTAAGGCTGCTGCGATGCCGCGATAGCGCGCCCGACCAAGCCGCATGGCTGACGCGGTCGTACGGAGCGGACGACGGATGAGGACAGCACATGCCTCGTCCGGCGTTTTTATTACGTGGTCTTGTATTGACCCAGTGAAACCTGCACAGGTTAAGCGGCTAAAGCGAATGCCTCAGCCGGGGTCTTCATCTTCAGTGCCTGGTGTGGCCGTCGATGGTTGTAAAACTGGATCCAGTCGGCAATCGCGCGGCTGGCATGTTGCAGCGTCTCGAACCGGTGGCGATGCACGCATTGCTCTTTGAGCGTGCGGATCACGCGCTCAACCATGCCATTTTGCTGCGGGCAGTGCGGCGTAATGAACTCCTGCCGCAACCCGTAACGGCGCACCAATGCCGTGTAATCGCGGCTCGTAAAAACCAAGCCGTTGTCGCTCCGGAGCAGGAATGGCCTTGGCACCCGTCCGAGCGTCCCGAACCGAGCAATCAGCGCATGCTCCAACGCGCTTGAGGCGGTGCTGGCCTTGCCGCTGCGCGACAGGCGCCAACCCAGTAATTCACGCGTATGGCAGTCAATCACCAGCGCCAACGTAGCCCAACCGTCGCGGCCGGCCCAGACGCGGCACATATCCGTCGACCATCGCTCGTTCGCTGCGGTGGCGACCGACGGCATCGCTTGAACGCGAGGCCGGAAGCCAATCGGTCGCTTGCGAACCTGCCAGCCCTTCAACTGGAAGATCCGCTGCACCGTGTTCTTGTTGAACCCCAGCAGGTGCGCCACGGTCCGGTAGCCGAACGACGGCGATTCCTCAATCAGTGCTTTGATCGGTTCGGAAAAACGCGCCTGAACCTTCGGTGCAGACTTGACCGGCCGGTAATACACGGTGCGGCGCGGCACCTCAAACCAACGGCACAGCTTCGAGATCGAGACGGTAATACCGTCAGCTTGCAGTCCCTGGCGGATCGTCTCGATCACTTGTCGTCCTCGCCCAGCAGGGACTGCAATTTTTTTCGGGCGCGCAGCTCCAGCATCGCTTCGCCATACGCCTCTTGCAGTTCCTTGATCTGCCGTTCGTATTGCTCTTTCAGATCCAGTGGATTGGCCCGCAGCGCGTTCTCCATGCCCCGCTTGCCGTCGTCGACCCAGTTCTCAACCTCGGAAGGCGACAGGTCGTAAGCGCGACTGGCTTCCGCCACCGTCATTTTGCCTTGGATGATGTCCAGCACCAGCGCGCTCTTGCGCTTCGCCGTCCATCGCTTGATGTCTTCGTCCATCTTCGTGCTCATCGTCTTTCCGTCCATTATGGCGTGAGCAGGAATTCACTGGGTCAATACAGTCTGGTCGGAGGCGGGGCGGGTTGCGGCGCTGCAAAGCAAAAACCCCCGCCTGACTGGGCGGGGGTTTTCAGATGG
>JAOZJS010000801.1:0-19803 GCA_025882695.1 Amerodectes protonotaria
CTATAATCGTTCCCGAATTTCCATCATCATCGTCATCAACATACGAAAAAAAACATACATACACACAAGCATACGGAGCAGACAAATTGTGGATGCTTCTGTCCCACACTCTCGCTTCTCCCAGTAGTAATGTCAGCGTGCATTGACAGGGAGCCACACTTGCCTGGCCGCCCCTTTCTTTATAGTCAGTGGAGTATAGTGGTAACCTACTCCCACACGCCCGGACACCAAAAGTCATTAAAAGTACCCATGGCTATTGTGTATGTATGTATGTATGGGCGTATGCCAGTGTGCCAGTGTGTGTGTGTTCATCAAATGGATGAAGAAGACCAAGAAGAAGAAGATAAAAGAAAGATGAAGAAAGAAAGAAATAAAGGAAACTAGGCAAAGCTCATCACCATAACACTCGGAAGACTCCCAGGGTTCAACGGAGAGAAGCCAGAGAGAGAGTGGAGTGAAAGGATTATTATCCTAGTTATTGATTTATAGTGGCTCCTACACGCCCACACGCCCGATCCATAAAGCATATTTTTTTGGCGTTATATTATGCACACACACCCACACCCACACTTACATCGCATCTGGTCGCATCCCTTCTTCGTTTTTTTTGGCATTATTATTATTATGAGAATGCATGGAATTAGCATGTATGGCGCCCAGACACAGTGGAAACGCCGCTCACGCCCGTTAACACAGTGGATACGAAAGACGACGAACAGGATAGTGGATATGTGTTCTCATGAACGGAACGGGAATCGGAACGGACGACCGGGGACGATCGTAAAGTACGTAACACCACCGACCGCCGGCGACAATTCGATTCGATTCTATTCCAATCGTGTATTTGTCGGTAAGATAATGTTTTTTTTGTGCGTGAAACGGGCAATTCTAGCGATAATTTGGCCTCATGATGGCCTCATGATGGATGAGGAGATTGTGTGTGCCGACGAGGAGGCGGCACGAGATGGCACAAAAACTTTTTCCTGTCCTGTTCTGTTCTGTTCTGTTGTTGTAACGCGAATATATTTGTTGTATCGTTTCGTTTTTATTGCCATCATTACCATCATGTTTTACGTTACGGTTTCACATCGTTCTGGTTATGGATTCTTGTGAATTTGTGCTATTTTTGCTACTTCCCATTGAAGAATGGGAATTCCATGTTTGTGTCTGTGTGTTTGTGTTTTTTTGCGGTTGTTGCAGACTGTTTTTTTGTTGTTGTTGTTGGAAGTTATGAATATGAATTTTGCCTTCTCTCTCTCTCTCTCTCTCTCTCTCGCTTGCTCTCTTGGTCTCGCGGTTCAATCACCGGCCGACCGACCGACCGACCGCACAACAGACGGTGGAGAAGAAGAAGAATAAGAAAACAAGAAGAAAAAGTATCCGAGAATCGTGAAGAATCGAATTTTGTAGCAATTCTTCTTCTTCTTATTCTTATTCTTGGAAATCAACTAGAATCAGGAACCGAAATGGCCCCTCGATTCTGTTCGCTGAACACAAACGCGCACACACACACAGTTGATGGTGGCGTGGTGCTTTTAAAATATGCCAATTTCTGTCAATTTGCCGTATTTTCGGTTTACTCTCTCTCTCTCTCTCTCTCTCTCTCTCTCTCTCTCTCTCTCTCTCTCTCTCTCTCTCTCTCTCTCTCCTCAAGTATTATTGAATTGAATTGAATTGAATTGAATTGAATTGAATTGAATTGAATCAGAATCGGAATCGAACCGAGAAACTGAACAGACAAAAAAAAATTAAACAACAACCATAGAGAGAGGCCAACAAAAAAGGAGAAACTATAACCAATATTCCGTGATTTCCTTAAAGTACGTAACCAGAATGAAATTCAATGAATTTTAAAACATTTACAGCGACAACCGAAAATATCTTTGGACGCCACATTCGCGCGCGCACGACCCGCCCATCAAGCCATGTATAATAGCCAATCACAGACAAGCCAGCCATAGTTATAGGCAAGCCACAGTCATAGGCAAGCCACAGTCACAGCCCAGCAGTAACGTAGCCAATATGTTTGAGTGGTTAGGTGGTGGCGGCGGATGGGCGGTCCCAGAAACAACATTTGAACATTACTGTTGTCCAATAAGAAGAAAGGAAACACACACCCACACACACCCACCCATTCACATAGATCATGAATAATGAAAACAAATTGTCGCTTCTATCATTGGTTGAAATTTTTTTGTTTTCTTCTTCACTTTTTGGCCAAGAATCTCGTTGTGATCTTGCCGTTGGTGTGAGAGATAGAATAGAATAGAATAGAATAATATCAATTGGGAATGATTCCTCTGGTGGGGGAGGACTTGGGCGCCACACATCCTGGGATACCCCCACCCACATACACCCATACACACCCAAATAGGAGACAACAATTCTGACACAAACCAATCTTGACGTTTGCATCGTTTTTATTATTATTTTTTTTATTTCTATTTTTTTTGTGTGTGTGTGTTCGGACAGAATCACCACAAACAGCGAGAGAGAGAGAGAGAGAATCACACACAGAGATCGATCGACCAGCTAGCCAGCCAGCTAGCCAGACGGTTGGTCGGATGGCCGGCCGGCCGGTCAATTCCAGAATTCAATCTCGACACAACATGTTATTATTATTATTATTATTGTTATTATAATTCTGTTGCAGCAAGCCAATCTCGTTGTTGCCGCTGTTGTTGTTGTTGTTGTTGTTCGGTTTTCAACGGAAAAAATTCAAAAATTGACAAAAAAAATGTTGTTGCTCGACAACGTAACACCAAAAAAAATCACTTTCATTTTTACTTTAAACATCCGGAAGTCGCCCGTTGTATTTCCATTTGGCGCCCAGTTTATTGTCACCAAGCTCAAACATAGAATAGGATAGGAATCCGAACAGAGAATATTTTCTACCAAATAAATTTGATTGATAATCGATGTTTTCGTCCCTCACTCACTTTTACTCTCTCTCTCTCTCTCTCGCTCTCTGTCCCTCTTCCTCCCAGCTCTTTGGCTCTCTTTGGCTCTCTCTGGCTTGCACTCGCAATCAATTGATTGTGTGTTTCGAATAAATAATTAATCGATTGTATCGGGCGTCTATGTGTGTAGATAGATGGACGGCACGGGCGCACGCAACTAACTACACACAGAGAAACATACACGGAAAACGAGCTGTAATTACATCAGAATCCTGATTATCATTATTATTATTATTTTATGATGATGATGATGATTATTATTATTATTTGGCAGCCAATATAACCTCTCTCTCTCCCAGAATCCTGGCCACACCCCCTCGCCAGAAATCAGCAATCACACATCAAACTTATATCTATAGGATATAGGATCGGGGGCGTGCGATTGAGAGAATCAATGGGATTCAAATTGCATTGCCAATTGCTTTAGGGCCCGTTTTCGTTTCGTTGGACGTTTTCGGTTATTTGTGTTTCCTGTGTGTGTTGTTGGGATTCTCATTTGCCAGCCAGCCAGCCAGCCAGCCTGGGAGAGAATCTGGGAGTCTGGCAGCCTTGGATTCTGGGATTCTGTCTGTGTGTGTGTGTGTGTGTGTGTGTGTGTGTGTGTCAGTCTTGTCGCTGGAATGGAATTCCTGAATATAGCGAGAATCATTCGGTGGGGCTCATCATCATCATCATCAATTCGATAATTTATTGTTAAAGTGTGTGTGTGTGTGGATTCCAATTCACATTCTGTACCGCCAAGATAAATGGATCACATTGGTTGACATGCCATCCGAAGAAATCCCAAGAATGATCATGATCATCATCATCATCAACTTGGTGAGAATTAGAGAAGTGTAAGTGTGTGCGCCAGAATCCTGGCTTTTGGAACTGCGGGATAACACGGAATCCATCCGGATTGTCATTCGCACACACACACATCATCATCATCATCATCATCATTCATTCATTCATTCGTACAGTTAATTAAAAATGAGAAAAACCTAAAGCAAAAGTGCCATCAAGCAAGCAAGCAAGACGGTTTCCAGGCCGACAACTATAAGATCAGGAACCAGGAGAAGGGGGAGAAGGAGGAGGAGGTGGTGGAGGAGAAGAAGGAGAAGGAGGGAGGGAAAAAATGAAATGAAAATAATTGTTTGAAGTGATCAACCAGAAATTCGTCGGGAGCAATTATGTCTGGTGGGCGCTAAATCGAGAGGAAAGAATTTTTGGTGGTGGTGATGTTGGCGGTTTGGTATAGTGTTGTAAGGATAATAAATGCCAGATACATCTTCGCTTGGCTCCCAGGAATACTGTGGGATTAATTTTCTCCAACATAACAATGTAACATGGCTCTTCTAGCCGCCCCCAGCCCCCCAAGCCACTCTCACTGAGACTGAGAAACTTATATGCAAGACGGGTGTGCTTGTGCTTGTGTCTGTGTCTCTTTCTCATTCTAGTATTTAATCAAACACCACCACCACCACCACTATCATTACATTCATTTCCGTTCAGAAGGAGTTCAGAAATTTATTTCATTTTTTTTGGTTTTGTTTTGTTTCTTGCGACCTGGAGGATTCTGGATTTTTGGGATTTTTAGGATTCTCTCCCGTTATTTTGGGCTGTTTTGTGTTCATGATCACGATCATCATCATCACCATCACCAGCTTTTTGGTATGATGAGGATCGTGATGATGATGATTAGACCGAAAAGGATCTAGAGAGCTTTACTTTTCTCGGGCCCCAGAACAGACTGTGTGTGTGTGTGTGCTGTCGTTGGGTGGAAATAGCAAAAGGAAAAAAGAATAAAAGTTAAACTAAGACAAGCCAAATCCCATCCATAAGCCCGTTGTTAGTTTCATACGATGAGACTTGACTGATATACTGACTCTCTCTCACTCACACACATACACCCATACACGCCCCCATACACACCTACTTTCAGAGTGATGAACCTTTTCGAGCTTAATATATATATAACTTAACTTATATAAATTCACACACACACACACACATATTCATATTTTCTCTCGTTTGTCTGTCTGGTTGCCCGGGCGTTAACGGAGAAAAACTTTCATTATTATGATTATTATTATTATTATTATTGTTATTATATAACATTATATAACCAGTTGTATGTGATTAAATTATGTAATTCATAATTTTCATCATTTTTTTCTCGCGCGCTGGGCTTATATTCTTCTTAGTCTTCTCTTTTTCAAGCCCAAGCCTAGGCGAATATGAATTATTGTTATTATTATTGTTATTTTGATTAAAAAAATAACACACCGACACCTCTGATCCGAACACACCCTCTAAGGGTTAAATTAAATTATAATGAGGGTTAAATGGATACAAAAATTTCATCGCGCATGCGCTCGAACACATATTAACACCTCTTGGCCGACCACGACCAATGTGAATTTTTTCACGTCATCATGTTCATATGATGAGCCTCAGAGCACTGCTCCGGTAACGCCCCAGAAATAAGTTTTTGAGATAAAATTAAATTATTGTGTGAGAGAGAGAGAGAGTCAACTTACCAACCAGCCAATGATCGATCGGGGTGGAGCTTGCGATTTGTCGCTCCAGCCTTCTTCCCTACTACTCACTGCCACTCACTTTCTAGTTCGTTCGTCGACACCGATAAACTATGTTTTTTGAATTTTGGCGCCTTTTTTTCGAAAAATTCAAAATTCAAAATACACTTTGTTTTTTGAAAATCAAGAACAGAACAAAAAAAATTAGCCGCTGTTTGATGTGTGTGATGCGTGTATGTTTAGTGTGTTTAACTTTCTATAGGAATCAGTTTGGATTACACTTATTTCGATTCTCGGATTCTCGGATATTCTTCTGCTTCTGCTTGTGTGTGTGTGTGTGTTCGTTTTGGTTCAAGTCCAGAAGCCATCTGAATCAAAATGAACACTGTAACACTGGGTTTTTATAGTGCGCTTCCCAGCTTCACTCACCAAGGCATACCCGGCGCCCATACTACAAACGCTTGCATTCACACAAGCATTTCACACAAGCACCAGAGAAGATTCTGTGGTCGGATTCTGCTCGGTTGGTAGCGCGCCAAACTTTAACGCCAAATGTAACTCTGCATTCTGGGTTCATTCTGGGGCATTTGGATTTATTTTGATCAACAAAAATCATTCAAAATATTCACAACATTTTGATCCAATTTAGCAAACAAATCATCATTGTGGTTGCGATGATTGTCCACCAGATGCAACCGGAAACGTTTGGACAGTTGTGGATCATTCCGATAATCGTCTAAATCCAAATCGAACATCAATTTCAATTGTTTTCGCAACAACTCCTCGGTTGATTTTGGATTTTCAAACTTTCCTCCGGTTTTGTCCACAAATTTCACGTAGTCAATCCGAAGATTCGGATCCAAATTCAACACTTTGAGCACCAAACGACGAATGGTGTTCCCGCGGGATAATTTCCATTGATAATCGACCATCATTGATGCTCGACGATATGTATTCTCGATTATTTCGGCCATATCCACGTTGTTGTTGTTGGAACCAGATTCTGGATTGGTCGTGGTCGATGTCGATGAAACAGAAGAAGCAGCCGAACCGGTGCCTAAACACTTTCTCAACAATTCATTAATTTTATCAACTCTAGCTTTACAACAATTCAATTCAAGCACTTCACGCTGTGATTGATGACAAAGACGTTCCGGTATATAAAGCTTTATATAGTCAAATATTAACATGACCTTATAGTCGGATAAGATTTGTTGTTCATCGATCATCATCATCATCGTCGTCGTCGTAGATGAACGGATATTCCGGATATTCTGTTGTTGTTGTGTTGTTCTCGTCGTTGTTGTTGCTGTTGTTGTGCTATTGTTATTATTGTTGTTGTTTTGTGCTTCAACTTTCTTTCTTTCCAACATAATCTGGTTCAATGGTAACAGATCGATGCAACATAATCTATTCATTTTAAGCTGTTGTTGTTGTTGTTGTTTGTTCCTGTTCTTGTCGTCGTCGTCGTCTTCGTTGTTGTTGTTGCCACTCTTTTTGCTTTTCATTAACATTATTAACAACAATGCTATTAGTGTTCCAAAATCCAGGGCCAATATATCGCATGATGTGGATGTTGTGGATGCGGCGGCCAATGTTTCAAGATGTTCATCATCATCATCATCACCATCATTTTCATTCTCATCCTGTTTCCGCATGGTTCTAATCAAATTAATGATAAGCTCATAATAATAATCGACAATCTGTTCAAATGTATCCATTCTATTCAATTGACGTGTCCAATTAAGTCCCAATAATGGGCGGTGCATTTGTTTGGCTAAACATGTAACCAGATCAAAAATGCCAATCAACGTTGGTAGACAGTATATAGGTTTGCCTATATATCAAACCAAAAAAAAATATCAAGCCCATTATAGTGTTCAATTATAGTGAACACGACAGCCCCAAAGTGGGCGCGGAGATAAGGGAGAACAGCGAGACAGCAACAGCACAACAGCAAGCAGCAAGCAAGAAGAAAAAAAAGAGAGAAAATGAACGTTAGATTCAAGCTAGGCTCCTCCCTTGCCGCATTGGTTTTCCACCAATCAGCATCAAGCATTGTTTTTTTCAAGCACGTACCTTTTTGAACATTGTTCAGCGCCACCACCGGCGCTGTTGGTATGATGAATCTCAATCGGGATAGGTTTAGCTTAGCTCGTTTGATATCATCCGAATATTGTTTGAGATTATGGCGATTACCGTCACGGAAATTCTTCAATTCTTTCACGGTGATCTGCCGGACATCGGCCAACGTTAGGCTAATGCTAAAATCACGTTCTAAACGTTGTTGGATTTCCACCGCTGCCATACTATCCAGCCCGATGTCTCCAAGACATTCATCTTCCGGTCTACGATCAATATTCAAATGTGAACAAAGTTGTCGGATTACCTCATCGTCTGTATCCGATTTGTTCGGATTTTGTTCATATTTCAAATACGATGAATAAACACCTTGTTTCCGTGGTAACAATTGATCCAATATCGCCAAACAAGAATGAATTGGTTGCATCGATATTCCCAGTAAGGATTTCAAGGTTTCTTCATCGAACTGACGCAGGCTACTGTGCTGACGGTCATCATTTCCATCATCATCATCATCATCATCATCGTGACCATCTCTGACCGAATCCTGGTCCGAATCGCTCTTGAGAAGTTGATCTGCAACCACGCCCACATCCGAAATCGGCCCAAACTGGATGGCTAATCCGGTAAGACCTGTTGTTCAAGGTAATAAAGGTAATAATTCTAGCCTTGAGCACCACCACCAATATCACCCAATATCACTAATCAAACCTTTGGAATTACGAGCTTCAATCAATCGTTCCATGGATGAATTGGCCCAGCCATAATTTGTTTGGCCAACATTACCACGGCCGCTGGTGAACGAGCTGAATGCAACAAAATGTTCCAGCGTCAAACATTTCTCCTCACAAATCCTATGCAAATTGTACAATCCTTGAGATTTCGGTCCGGAAACATTCTCAAACGCCTCAATGGTTTGATTTTCGAACAATCCATCCTGGAGAACCAGTGCCAAATTGAACACTCCTCCCAAATGCTGGCCATCCGATATGGTCATCGTTTCTTCAATCAGCAGCCTACATTCTTCATAATCGGCAATGTTCCTGCGGGAAACATGAAACACGATCCGATAATCCGAGCAAAAATCTTCAATTATCTTGAAACGTTTCAAGAACACGCGCTGATATGCCGATTTGATCCCGGAACGTGTGGTGATCATGAATTTCCGGGCACCACGAGCTATCATCCAATAGATCAATTCCAATCCAACACCGCCCAATCCACCGGCAATCAGATATACTTTGTACGGGTTGAACCACGTTTTTCGAATGGCTCCCACCTGTATCGGCGGATCCAAATGGATGGGCGCCATTGTTGTTGTTCCATCCTCCGGGCGTATTTGTATCAAAACCTTCCCAATATGGTGCCCGTTGGTCATGTAACGGAAAGCTTGTTCCACCTGGTCCATCCGGAACACCGTTCGACATATTGGTTTTACCACACCGGTTTGGATTCCATCATGGATCAAGTGGGTGATTTCTTGGAAGAATTCCCGGAAACACTTGGAATCCAAACCTTCACGAAACAGGCTATCCAATCCGATACCATGGAATGAGATGTTTTTCAAGAACACGAACATTCCCATCGTGTTGTTCATTTGCATGTCCCATTTACCGATTTCCAGGAAACGGCCATTGACAGCCAAACATCTTAGCGATGCTTGTAGTTTATCACCAGTCAATGAATTGAGTACCACATCAACACCATAACCATTGGTCAATGTTTTGATGTGTTTCTCGAATTGGCAATCACGTGAACAAAGTATATGATCATCGTCCAGGTTGAACGTTTTTTTCAGGTAGATTCGTTTTTCATCTGTTCCCACCGTAACGAATACCTGGCATTTCATCGCTAGGCAAACGTTCAACGCTGCCTGTCCTACGCCACCGGCGCCAGAGTGTATCAGAACGATTTCGTTTGGTTTAAGCCGGCCACGGATCAGTAGCGCATAATATGCGGTCACATAGACGATCGGTACGGTTGCCGCATCCTCCATGGTCCAGTGTTCGGGTATTGGCCATACAAAATCTTTGAAAGTCAAAATTTTCGTGGCCAACCCTTTGAACGGTACCATTCCCATGATTCTTTGGCCGGTTCGAGCACATCTTCCGGCGAATTCCAAGCCGATCATGCAATCAAACAAGGCGGATTCAGGTCCTGGAAGTATTTTGCCGGATGCAATCACCACATCCTTTGATGAGGGAGATGAAGAAATCGAGTTTGAAAAAGAAAAATTTCAAATTTTCAAAACAGTGTCTTACTTTGAAATTCAACGCTGAATAGTAAACGTTGCACAATAATTTTTCCTTCTGGCCAATATCTTCGCAATCGGATTGGAGGTTGGTGGTGGTGGTTAGGAGGTAATCATCAAACGGTTCTGATTGAAACCATTTCAAGCTTGAAAGATCACCAAATTGTGTTTGGCTAACATGAGCGCAATCAGTTTGGATCATTGAATCCTGGTCATCTTGGCCAATGGACAAGTATCTGAATGTTCCCAATTTACCATCACGAACGATGTTGAAAACAAGATCTTTTCGGAGAATTTCCCGAACCAATTCGTTGTCCTGATTAAACCTGCCGTCCAGCAGCGGGATCGGAACTCCAGGATCCGGATACGGATCGAACATGGCCAATATCCGGATCAAATGCCGATATGGTTGCAATTCTAGCAATAAACAGTTGGCGAATCCAACGATACCATTGTGATGATGGTAGCCGCCGTCGTCGTCGTGGCCAGGATCATGTTTGGATCCATCAAAAACGATCCACATTCTACAATCCACGTCCGGTGGTTGTTTGGATTTCAACCATCGTATTTTTTCCTTCAACATTTCGATCCACTGAAAGTGATGGTGGCCACCACGATCACCAACCATATGGGTATCCATCGGGACCAGAAGGATTTCCGGTTGATGATCATGATTCAATTTACGATACAAGGAGAGTTGCATTTCGAATTCAACATCAATATTTGAGGCAATTTTTTGGAATTGTTTACCATCATCGTTGCATAAATATTGATCAATATTCCATTGGTTGTTGACCGATGGCCATCCAATATTATTGGGCGAATCGTTGGGCGACTGGCCTGCAGGCAAGTTTTTATTATTATCAGCAATATTAAAATGATCGTCCTTGGCACCAATTGGCATATTGGACCGGCACTGCATCAGGAGGGTGTCCCGTAAAGTCTGCTCGAATGGCAACAACTCCGTTCGGTTATACGTAACGCTAAGAATAAAACCCGATGGCTATGGAGATGGTGGTTGATCAGAATCTCTTGGTGGACAATCAACGATAATGAACCTACCTTTGTTATGTTGGCCAATACTTGAATACTTGCTTCAGCATCCACATCATGATGATCAGCACCGTGATCAGCATCATGGCCATCGGCCAATAATAATGCCATATCGTCCCGATTGGAAACAATGACCAAATCGAATTTTTCCGGAAACATTTCCCCCAATAAGCGAAACAACAAACTACCGCTAGCTTTATATGATGTTGTTGCATGATTTTGTTGTTGTTGTGGCCAATCAATTGTTTGGACGAGGTTCGCGATCGAATCCGGCACCAACAATCTTTCATGTTTGGTTAGCCAATATTCCATTTGATGAAATTTGTGCGAGATGTTCATTTTCATATGGTGGATCAATGTTGTAGCCATCGGATTGCAATGGGTGCATATTTCCAAAATCCTCACCACTGAAACATGTTGAACATTCTCGGCGAACAATTCCATTATTGGTCTAACAAACGCCTCCTGGTACAGTAATCCTTGATTCAGGATGTCCAACTCTAATTCAGCCTGTTGGAACACTCCCATCAAGGATTCATCTCGTCGTTCAACATTGTTGTCAGCGGAATTGCAAAGCTTTTGTAATATTTTCAAATACTTAAGATGCTCATCGATCGTGTCGAAACTAGATTTTTCCGCATCATCGTAATCTTCTTCCACTTCTTCGCCATCTTCTTTTGAAGATGTTGATTGATCAACAAATCCGAGAGTTCGCCTGAATCGTTCCAACAATTTCGTGCACGAATACACATAATTTTTCAATGAAAAATTGGGCAAAAATCGTTTACGCTCCACCAGCGGCACGAATAGCTGTCGTTCCAAAATCAAATTATCCTGGCCAATCTTTCTGGGAACATTGACCGGCACCAGGCCTTGTATCAATAATCCTTTGGTGATCAATGTTTGATTGTTCAGATCAAATTTAACATTGTACATCAATGTTTTCGCTTCGTTTTGTTGTTGGCGTTCCATCAAGCTCGTTGGTTCAAAAGTAAAATTCATGATTTCGAATGGGATCGTTTCGTCACCACACGATATGTTGGTGGGAGTGGTGCTGGTGGTGGAGGCGGGGGCAGCGGCAGCGGCGGCAGAGGTGGCGGTGGTCATCTCTTTGAAATAATGCAATCCATCTTTGAGCTTTGATGAATGTGATTGGATTTCGACTCGATCGAACGAATTCGGGGGTTTTTCATCTCGAACAACAACAGTGGTATCCTGAAACAAGATTCTTGGATCACATTCCAGCAAATCAATTTGTATCGGTATGAACAATGCACGCAACGGAATGGACAACAATGATAGATGAAGTGCAGAATCAACGAAATTGATCCAATGTCCGCTCCATTGAACGATACCCTTGCGACCTTGGCCATCGGCCTGCAACAACCACCGAAACGATTGGCCATAATCATAGCCACGAACCTTGAGCTCTTTGTAGATTTCGTTACGATTCAATTTGGTCGACTCTTCCAGCTCGAACAGATCGCCATTGATTTCCTTCTGAAATCGCTGGAAGCTTTGCTGTTGTTCCGAAGAATTGCTACGGGCCATAACCTGACCCTTGCAGACCATGGCGTTGTTCTCGGTCAATGTGAAATCACCGTTTTGGTCTAAAATTTGCACCACAAATTTGACCGATTTGGTTTCGTTCATAAATGTTGGACGACAAACCCGGACATTTTCGAAACGAACCGTAACCATATTCCATGGTTGACCGATTCGGGTGGCCAATGCACGCCAAACAATCCAAAGATAGCCGGTCAACGGAAACACACATCGCCCATCGATACGATGGTGTTTGATGAAACGCCAATCAGAATCCAACAATGAAACATTGATGGTATAATTGGATGATGTGGAAAAATTATGATGATCCGGATACTTTTTCACTTCATGTTGGCGGCTATGATCCCATCGAATCAATGCTCCGATGGATTGTGTTCCACGAGCAACAGGCCATTGAACCGGTGGGTAAAGTTTCTCAATGTTCGGATTGAATCCATGGGTATAGATACGGCCCAACGATGTCAACAAGTTGATCAGATTCGATTCTGGCTGATCTTTCTTCATCAAACTAATGTAGTTTTGATCCGGATAGCAGCGTTTAAAAATGGACTGAAACAATGAATGCGGAGCAATCTCCAAACAACATGATCGTTTTGGTACATGTTGCATTGCCTCTTCAAAATACACCGGTCTCAACAGATTGTTGACAAAATATTGGCCAGAAGCATAGCTGGAATCTTGGAATTTTGGATCATTCCCCTCTTCTTCTTCTCCTTCTTGTCCCGCCGGTGGAATCGATGTCGTAATCCACCGAACGCTTCTTCGTTTCGGTTTCGGAATAATCGTCTCTAATTTTTCCAACAGTTGTGGCGCCATCTTTTGCATCCAAATCGAATGATATGGATAATCACCACCCATAACCTTACGGCAGAAAATGTTTCCGGCTTTCAAACGTTCCATAAATTGCTGCATTGGTTCCGTTTGACCAGATATGGTGATGGAATCCTTACCATTATGACAAGCAACATAGACACCTTGTTCATACGGTGCTAGATTTTCAAATTCCTGCACCGTCAAACCAACCGCAGCCATTATGCCTTTTGGTATTTCCATCTGGCAATCTTCCACTGTTTTGCCGCGCCAATATGAAGTGAGAATAGCTTGCGAGGCGGTCAAACATCCATCAGCGTATGCGCAGGCTATCTCACCAAATGAATGGCCAATATAGCCAGCGATGGGCAGGCCTAATTGTTCGATCACATCGTACAAAGCTATCTGCATCGATGTGATGGCAACAAATGAGTGGACAGGCGATAGCACTACACCACCACCACCACCATGGTCATCGTCATCTTCATTGACCGCACTATTCTCAAGCAACAGACTTAATAAGTCTACTCCCATTGGTAGTAGAACCATTGCGCAGTGTTCAATCGCCGCGCGAAACACATTGATCTGCATTAATTGCTTGGCCATCCCATTCCACTGGCTGCCCATACCAGTGAATATTAGCCATAATTGCTGTGGCTGTGATGCACGCGCGCCATCTATTGTCTTGTTTTTGTACTCGAATTGATTTTCACCACCATAATCATCACCATTCTTCATCATCATCTTGTCGATAATCATGTAACCACGGTACGGAAAATTGCCCGAACCTTTGATACAAGTGGTCTTCATGGAATCGTTCAAAAGTGCCAGAAAATCTCGATGAATCTTGTTCGGGTTGTTTTGGATAAAATCGAAAATATGTTCAACAGCTTCGATGGTACGGCCACAAACCAAAATCAATCTGGGTATTGGTTGAACGATTTCAAACGAATCCTTCGAGGATTCTTTAGGATTGATCCGTAACAAAGCATGTGCATTCACGCCTCCAACACCGAACGAATTCACGCCAATTATTGCGCCATTGAAAGGTTGATTTTCCACCACCGGTTCTATTGTTTTATGTAGGCATTCAATTTCCGGTTTTGGTTCCGTATAATGCAGATTGGCCGGAATCGTTTTGTTCTCGAAAATGATGATCGCTTTGGCCACCGAACACAGTCCACTGGCTCCTTCCGTATGGCCCAGATTACTTTTCACCGCTCCCATCAACAGTTTATCCTAGTTTTGTAGCAAAAAAAAAACATGCGAATGATCCCATTCAAAGCATGTCACAGCACCAAACAAACTTTACCTTTCTGTTCTGGCCATAAGCTCCTGAAACCGCCCGAGATTCTTGTGGATCACCGACATTGGTTCCGGTACCGTGTGATTCAAAATAATCCACATCTTCAGGTTGGATACCTGCCTCCTGAAACGTCTCGATCATAAGATTACGTTGCCGAAGCCAAAACGGTGCAAACAATCCGATCGTTTTGAAACCATCGGTGTTGGTTTTGGCATGCAAAACCGTAGCATACACACGTTTGGCCATTGTTTTGCGCATCAAAAACAATGCACCGACCGTTTCGGATCGTACAAAACCATCAGCATTCTTGTCGAACACCTTGCATTTACCATCGTGCGATAGCAAACCCAGGGAATGATATACATAGCTTGAATATGGTGCCAGACAAATGTTGCTGGTGGCCACCACGGCCATCTCACAGTTTCCCATGCGAAGATCTTGTACGGCGTTTGCCAAAGCGACCATCGATGCCGAACAAGCGGTATCCACCACTGTGCTGGGGCCGATCAAATCGAACAAGAACGAAATACGATTGGCCAACAATGCTTTCGAAGATCCGTACACCCAAAAAGCTGCATCCTTGGCTCGAATATCGCTAAAATCATCTTGAGGTATCGCCTCAGCGTTTGCTGTGAACATTTCAAATCGGATTAAGAGTTTAGGATTAAGGATAAAGGATTTTGGGATTTTGGGATTCTGGGAGCCAGAGTAATCTTCTTACCAACAGTATTGATTCCAACGTAGACGCCGGTTTTAGTGCCGCGAATCTGTTGCGGTGCTATACCAGCATCTGCTATGGCCTCGTAGGTTGTTTCCAAGATGATCCTGGAGCCTGGCTCCATACAATCCGCCAGGATCGGTATCGTACAAAAGTAGGTGTGATCAAAATATTCCAAATTTTTCAATTTTCCACTACGTGAAGTTTGATCGTTGTTCAAACCTGTTGACCAAAAAAAAACCGGGTAACATACCGTTAACACCAACCGGAACATCATAACGGATCTCAAAGCGCGTTCAACGCATACCGATCGGCCAACGGCGTTCATCGCGTGTGACCATGTCGATATTGTTCAGAAGATTCTGGGCCAATTCATCGATATTATCGGATTCTGGAAATCTGCCCGCAATACCACTGATCACAATATCATCGTTCAATGGCCACACTTTCTTTGAACAATTTGGCCACGGATAATCGTCCATTGTTATTTGGTTCACACTTAAAATTTCAACAAAACAACCGCCGATCCTAATCCTGCCTCGAACAACACCACAACAATACTGACTGACGGACGAATGGTGATGGCCTGGAAACAAGCCTGGAAATTTCAAGTGATGGGATCGATGAACCACATTGGCCATGGTTGATCGAACAAACGAACGAACCAAACGAGACCAAAGGATTAATTGACCTTAATTAATGATGTTAATTAATGCACTTAAAATCCCCGTTGGTGTGAGCTCGAAGCTTGCAATCAATTAATTACCGTAGACCAAACGACGCCAAAAGGCGATTCAACCACTAATTCAACTTGGCTTCTTCTGGTTTGATTTCCTCTCTTTTTTAAGAATAATGATGATAATTATAATTAAGATGATGATTTAAACTTTATTATTATTATTATTATTATTATTTTAATTATTATGCGAAGAAGAGAAATTTTACAAAAAGAAATTTCATCATTTTGTGGAACAAGAAAAGATGATGTAATAGCATAATTTTTTTTTGTTTTGTTTTAAGAATAAGAATCGTTTGTGGGTGTGTGTGTATGTGTGGAAGTGTCTCCGAGATACAGATCAAATTTTATCAATCAATCAACAATTAGAATTTTCATAATTTTCAATCAACAAATTAGGGTGTGTGTGAGTGTGTATGGATGGGTGGGCGTGTCCAAAATGTGTCCATTGTATTTGTGGTGATTTGTGTTTTCCATTCAAATTTTCATTAAGGTTCAACAGGTTTTTCCAACGGGTATGTGTTGTCAGTGTGGGCGTGTAACAGTTAAACATTTTAGGGAGTTTAGGGAACCAAAAAAAAACAAAGAAAAGAGGGGGGAAAGATTAGAACAAGGATCCTTTTACGGGGGAGTAGGAGTAGGAGTAGGAGCAGGAAGGCGGATCGCTTGCTCGCGCATGCGCTCTACTTTATTAGCCATTTGCTGCTACTGTTAGTGGTGATGGTTTTGGTAGGAAGTGCGCACGCGTCAGGGTTGCCGCCTTCTCTAAAACGGAACCGGAAATCGGATTCCGGAAATGATTTAAAAACGCGCTCCTAGCGGGAAAATCGAACCAGACAAAAAAATGAAGAAAAAAAATAGAGCGGGAGAAAGAGAGAAAAATAAAACAAAAACCCTAATGGCGATATTGCATGTGTTTAACACATTTTCTCCAAAACCGTTTCTGTGTCTCGAAACGGATGAATGAATGAATGGGAAATCATCAACATTATCATAATAGGCGGTTATAACTATATATATGACGGGCGTGTTTTTTGAAGCAAGTCCCTCCCAATTTTGCATTTTTTTCGTTTTTTTTCATTCGTTTTCAAAAATCAAATCAAATCAAATCACCAGGGAAAAACCTGAATAATGGACTTGGACTTTTGTTCGTTTTTTTGGATTAAAAGGTGGGCTCGTTTTTTCGTATGGTTGTTATTGGTATGTTTGTTTCTCTCGGTTCATTCATTACAGGGGGACACACATTGGAAAGAAATTTGATGAGATTTGATGAGGATTAAGGATTAATTATCGTGTGTGTGTGTGTATGAGTGTGTGCATTATTTCTCTTGTTGAAATTATTACATATATATCAAAGTACAGAAAATTCATTTCAGCCCGATCAAAAATATTCTCAGCGTAGTATTTACGGATATGGATCATTGGCGGATTTGCATACAGGTACAGGTATATTAAAGAGAGGGATTAGCTTTTCCTCAATGTTTTTTGTGTTGTTTTTTTGTATTGTGTTTTATGTTTCATCGCAATTTGCGGTTCGCCAACAGATCATTATTTTGCATGTGTTGGTGGTGGTGGATACAGGATTAATACTTGACGGATTTTTTTGGAGGTATAAACCTGCAACAGAAAAGCTAGAATGTGGATTTTTCTGCGTGTGAGTGGTTGTTCGACTGTAGTTAGTGTGATGGTGGTGGGTTTTTTATCCGCTCCATTGCATCCCTATATTACAGGATGTAACGGCAACATGTATATATATGTATTTACATAAATTGTGGGTAAGAAAAAAAAACCTGCAAGTGCGTACACATCATAATCGGATTAAGAAATGAAATTAAAAAAAAAACAGCAAATTTAACGGTAAAAAAAATTGAATAGTTATCGTTACAGACTACCGAACTACAATTTTGGAGATTATAAAACATTGAAAAAAAAAATAAAAACATTTAAAATTCAAAACTAAATTTGCTAGCGAAGAAATTGAGAGATGGTATTAGATGTGGTACCATGGAGGAACCTCTTAAGATTAAGCCTTTATCTTCTCGGCTGCTATATCGGCCATCTTGGCGGGTGTGTGTGTGAGTGTTTGGTTTCATTTTTTTGAATTGTCAAGATCAGCAGGATTGTGTGCTAGAACAAAAGAAACAATGGAAAAAATTAATTGGCAAAATTTTTTGGGAAATGCACATACAAACAGACTTACCGAATAACGAAATGTGAGTTTTTGTTTAGCGGGTATCTTTTTTCTTCATTCTTAATTCATAGGCGTGTGAGTGGGTGTGCTTGTGTGTTCGGTTGGTTTTTTATTTGTTTGTTTGTTTTGGTGAATGCAAACCTCTTTTTTTCTGTTTCTTGAATGGATTCTCGGGAAGCTTATTCGATTTAAATAATTGAACACGAACCTAGACAATGGCAACATCCACTGCTTCTAGTCTTGCTTTTTGGGCAATTGTCTTTGGAGTTTTAGAAGTAGAAGAAGCGAATTGAAACGATTAATAATTAATTAAAGCACACGATGAATTCCGGAATTACCTTGAGAATTAACTTTTGGTAGGTTTTCTCTTGGTACCAAATGCATAACAGTGGTTTTGCCCAATGGCAAAAACAAATCTGACAAAACAAAAAATGTGGAATATCCGGGGATTAGAGACAAAAAGTTTCCAAAGAAAATGGCGTAAATCTCTTACTGCCTAATGTAACGTTGCCATGCAAAAAACGGCCTTGATATATCAAACGCAAAATTTCCGCTTTTGGAACCTCTTGATCGGCCCAATCTGGTGGGGGGGAGAAAAATTAGAAAGAATTCCGTTAATATACCATCAAAACATATGATCCGATAAGCAGCGATTATACCTTCTGGCCAATGATCAAACACATATTGAGCTATATCCGCAGCCGAATCGTTTGGTCTGGATATGGTTGAAACAAACATGCAACAAAATGGTTAGTTTTTTTTGCGTTTCAATCAAAATCCGATTTACTTACGAAAAAATGAAATCTTTAGCTTTACCGCTTTCACCATAAGCTGGAATGATCAAACGCAGATTAATCTTGTCAGCCGGAATCTGATTAGAATCAGCCATCGTTGTTGTTGTTGATGATGTTTTAGTTGTTGTTGTCGCTTTAAATTGAATTTGATGATTTAAATTTGATTTGACGATTTGATTTGAATATGACTACGGGACTAGTAGAGTATTATGCTTTCGTCGTCGTGGTCGTTGATTTCGTTTTCACTTGCTAAATCAAAGAGAGAGGAGAATTTTGATCAACCAAAAAATGTATCAATATGATTATCTTGTCACAAGGATTAAGGATCGATGGGTTGGATTGATGGTTGTGATTTTTAAAGATGAATTGAATTCCGCACACACTGCTGCTGCTGCTGAAAAACAGACAGAAAAAAATAAATAATTAATGACGTGAAACGTAAACAACGTGAAAATCAACGTGAGTTTCAACCATGGTGTTTGTGGCTTTGAATCAAGCCAAAATATCATCATCAAAACACAACACAACAACAACCACCACAAGCATTTTGGATGCCAGCCTGCCTGCCAGCCACCACCACAATAAATACCAAAGCAAGAACAACAACCGACACAACCAAAACCACCACCAAATACACCGGTGACATACATTTTTTTTAGTGTTGGTGTGATGTAAACGAGGATTGGATAATGTGTTTCACCATCACCACTACTGGATTTTTCGTTTCTCTTCCTTCGTGTGTCGGTTTGTTTGTTTCAAACAACTTACATGACAACAACAACCAACAACCGACAACAATTGTTGTTGTTTTTGGTTG
>JAOZJS010000802.1:0-19795 GCA_025882695.1 Amerodectes protonotaria
CCAACGAAAAAAATTACCTGGATTCTCATCATTATTATCTAATATTTTCTTGTTGGAAGGGGTGGTGCGATCACGCGCATGCGCTTAATAATCAAACCAAAAAGACAAAGGAAGGAATGACAAAAGCTAATTAACTTTCTTGTTAATGTTGTTGGGCTGAGAGATCCAAGCATCGAGGATGTGCGCGCCCGCGATTCGTTTCGAGATTCTCTCTTTTGTTGAACACTGAAGCTGATCTGGTGGCGATGAATACGCTAAAAAATATGAATTATGTATCTAGAATCCATCCACAGATACAAAGAATATCATAAAAAAATGATGATGATGATGATAATGATAATTGTAATGTTTTAGATGTGTTGAGAAATCCACGGGGTTCTGTCTAATCATTCTGCTAATCTGGCGCTTACTCAGCGTAAATACAGCCAACAAGCATCAAAGCAGAATGTATCATTTCTTTCTTTCTTTCTTTGCTTTTTGGCAACAAGAATTGTAGCCAACCAGAGGTGAAAACACTCTGGCTGTTTGAGCATGCGCAGTTTGTTTTCATTTTGTTTCAGGATATGTGATGTATCCAGTTGGATATTGAATGAACTGACTGGTGTCTCTCTCTCTCTCTCTCTCTCTCTCTTTCTCTCTATAAATACGGCGCGTTTTGACAAATGGGATTTACAGCCCGAATGGGATGGATGATGAAAATACCCTAAAAATAAATCTGCAGAATAACTTCTTCGCAAAACACACACACAACGAACCTTCAAACAAAACCAAAGCGAAAAAAAATGATACACATTGGACACATTGTATCTTCTCATTCATGCATATAGTCGATATACTAGATTTGGAAATCCGGATAAGAGATAGTGTTGGTTGGCGGCTCCCGGTTCCTATCTATCTATCTGCGCGCTGGTGATCCGTGGCCAAATTGTTTTGTATTTCGGTGTATTTGTTCGGTGCATTTGTTCGGTGCAAAGATTCATCCTTCCTTGAATTCCTTGGATTCACTGTTGTTCAATTAATCAATGAATTATCCCTACTGGTTATGCCCAACCAAAAAAAAAGGTCAAAGGCTATATAGAGCAAGGAGGACAAGCGCCATCACACACACGCATACGATCTCGTTTTAGGGCGCTTCTCTAATCTACTTTAGATTCACTTCAGCATCTTGCACTCCAACATGCTCGACAAAAGAGCTACCGAATAAGACGGGCGTCATTGTTCGGTGTTTGAACAAGCGAAAAATGATGAAAGAAAGCTAGCCATAGCTAGCTAGCTAGCTAGCAAGCAAGCTCCGTCTCTTGGCTTCATCTTGCCATGTTCATTTTGGCTTAGACGTTTGTTATTTTTCCCTATACACCGACGTAGAGATCTACCCACAAAGAGAGAACGAGAGAGAGATGTCGCGCCATCATCACTACCATCATCAAGTGATGGTGTTTGTTTGTTTGCTTGTGCTACGATGATGATAGGAGGAATAAAAGCGACCAACCAAACTTTACCTAAGATGACAGAACATAAGCGAGCTAAAGAAAGCAAACGAGACAAGCCCAACCATGATGACAATCTTGATGCCAGCCAGCCAGTCAGTCAGCCAGTCAGCCAACCAACCACCGAAGCCAGAAAAATCTATTTTCAAACATCTTACAAGTGGTGGCCCGGCGCAGATAAAATTGGCGCTTGCAGAAGTTGTTGAATTGAGTCGAAGTTTGAAGTGGAAGAAGCTCTAGAATTGAATTCAAAACGAGAAGCGATTTGAAGAAAATGAAAACCTAGAGAACCTCGTGTATTGAAATTAAAACAAACACACGAACTTTCTTCTTCTTCGTCTTCTTCTTCTTGTTTTTTATTTCAACGACGATTCGACGGCTAAAGATGATGCTGAAGATGAAGACGAAGAGAACGAGACTTCTTTCTATATCTTCACACACTTACACACACACACCAAGACGCTAACAAATGTTGATGACAGCCAAAGCCCTAAGGATGATATGATTCGCTTATATACATCCATTCTTTTGGCTGCTTCTCTTAATTATTATCATTATTATAGCTTCAATTTAAGCTCTGTAGTGCGACACCATTGTGCGACAAACAAATGTGTGGTTCAATCATTTCGGATCATGTAACTTGGCTAGTGAATGGCCCTTAAAATCGCGGCGGCGGGAAAAAAGATTTTTCCGCAAACAAAAAACATTATGCGCGAGAGACATTGAATTTGGGAATGGAATGGAATGAAATGGGAAGATGATGATTCAATTAACATTATCATATCTTTTTTAGCGTGAGAGACGTCATTTTTGGACAGAAACGATGATAAAGATGCTCGGAAGAAGAAGAAGAAGAAGAAGAACATCAAGAGAGGGGGCCGTGGATGATTAGGAATGATGGCCATAAAAAATTATTATTACGAAATCCGTATAGTCCGTTCTGTAAAGTCTCTCTGTGTGTTTCTGTTTCCATGTTTTTGCCAGCTCTTTTAAGCTGTACATGAAGGTTATGTACATCAGGATGTAATCCGTAATAATCATAAACAAAAACATGATGATCATCACAATCATCCCGGCCAAACCAATAATAAAATGAATCCATGAATATGGAACAAATAGCAGCACATGTTTCTGTGGAAAAACATCTTCACGATTAAGATCAAACATTGATATGTGAAGATGTGATTGGTCGGTCGCGCTATTTGATTGGTTCATTTTTCAGTGCATTCCCCTGAATGTGTGTTCCTCTTTCCTGTGTTTCTGTTCTTGGAACACACGCGCCAATAATTTCGGATCTCTCCAAAATCAATCGCCAAACTAGAGACATGATGTAAATGCTTTGAATACATAATTCGATTATGATAGGTTTATCTGGCGGTTACATTTGAATGTTTTTTGGTCGTTTGGGCCTTTTCGGAAACATGATCACTGAAACGTGATTCGAAAAGTAGTGGATCCGTGTTTCTGTCCGGATCACAATTCTTGGAATTCATTTCCCAAGAAAAAAAAAGATTCTTTGAAATTACCGTCATCATATTCGGGCGCGTGTATGCAAATTACTTTCCATTACCCGAAAAAATTTTTCCTCGAATTTTAAAATTTTGAAATTTTCAAATCTAGCATCAAATCAAATTTGGCTGATTGATTTTTGGGAGGGTAATAAAAATTTTCAAGGGAAGGGCTAATATGGCTAAAGAGGCGGAGCCAACGAAATCTCCAATCATCCAATCACACAAATGTTCAAATGTTTGTGCACAGCTCCAGCTAGGAGCAAAAAATTTGAATTACATTTTTCTAGCCAAAAAAACGCAACAAAAACAGGGACCTCACACGATCTAGCTGTTGGTTTCGGGTCGATTCCTTTGGTCCTTCCGACTTTGGGCTCTTTTTTTTGCACATTTTTGCACATTTTTCTTGTACATTCTCGGTTATGGTTGTTGTCGTTGTCGTTGTCGTTGTGATGGTGTGACATTTTGTGTCAGAGAGTCTATTATCGACTTAACAACTTTTAGGGGTTAATTTTTTTTTTGGTTTTCTGCTTCGTTTTTTTTGACGTTTTCCCATTTTATTTTCGTGTCCATGCGACATTGCTTTCAAAGAAATCTGCTTCGCTGTTCGCGAGATTTTATGCACGCGTAGGCGTTATTCGTTGAACGCGAACGCTAACGCGAACCACATTCTGCCGCCACCAACAGCCAAGCGGATGTGTTTGCTGACGTTCACAATATTCTTACACAACATCTAAAACAGTATCCAATCCAATCTAATCCAAAATCATCGTTTTATGATGATGAGGAGGAGGAGGAGGATCTTGTGATGGGCCATAAACCCGAATATCCTCCGAAAATCCTAAATCACGTTGCAACAACGTTTATGAACGACACCCGGAGGTAAGGCCAAGGACAGCCAGCCAGCTCTTGAACAACCCAACGGAACTAGTGCATTTAGTTTGATTTTTGCTGTTTTTGCTATTTGTTTTCTCTCGTGCTCCGATAGCTTCTGGATAGATTGCATAACATGGTGGTGGCGGTGGGCCTAGATTGTTTGATGATCAAAAATGATTGAGAATCTTGATTTTTGGCTACTTTTTTTTATTGTGTTTCGTTTTCTTTGTTCGCTCTTCTTAACACACTAAAAGCCAAAAGAGGAAATATTGAATTGAAACTTTCTCTCGTTGTTGTTGTTGAGTACCGGATAATAGGCCACCACCACCACCACCAGTAAATTATCCTCTGTGAATAGTGGTGTGGGCCATCCATTCACCAAATATATCAATGCTCTGGAAGGGGGAAGTCACTCACACACTCACACACTCACACATTAGATGAATGAATTTTGGCGACGAACCGTCGACCACGACGACGCCAACAATGATCATGGTTCGACCATTCAACCAACCAACCAACGACGACGTCGACGACGACCATCAAACCGACACCGATCTGTTTTCAGTGGAAAAACATACACTCTCGCTTGCTCTCTCGTTCGCTTGAATCCAAAAGCTCTTGGCCCATCGATCATCTTGTTGAACATTGGAGAACAACCCTCCGCGTCGTTGGCTAGTTTTATGGGGAACAAACGGAGCACACACACGATACATGGCCATCAACCATTTTGCTCCAGTCCAGCAGCAGTTTCACAGTTTGAGCTAGTTTTGGTTCAGTTTCCCTTGTTGCTTGTTTGTTTAAGGGGGATCCCTTGTTGAAGCCTCTCTCTCTCGCTCTCTTTCTTCCTATTTTTGATTATGTTCTGCCACTTAACTTGATTTGTTTTCAAACAAACAAGCCCTTAAAACTAGCGCAACAATAACCTAAATCGAGCAAGAGAAATCAGGCTAGATAACATGGAATTCGGTCTGAATTTATAGTTATTATTATTATTATTATCATTGTTATGAAAACTGTATCATTGTCGTCGATCACTTTCTGTTGTTGTTGTTGTTGTTGCCATACCATGGCCATTGTGTGTTCGTTGATGGTTCGATTCATTGTTGTTCCTCGGCTTGAGAGTGCGAGAGAGTGCGAGAGAAAGACAATTTTCGGAATGGCCCCCTTTGGCCCTAGTTAACGACAATGACAACTACAACAACTACAACAACAGCAACCGAAACAGCCCTCTCATTTATATTGTGTGCGTGATCCTCAAAAGAAGGCCCCTCCTCGACCAACAATAGCTAACAATAGCATGCGTATGTGTGTGCGTGTGTGTGTGTACCAATTTGTTGGTTGTTGTTGTTGTTTGGGCCATTCATCGACACCATCAATGATATGCCTCCTAAGGTTGCCTCCCTATTGTTGGTAGTTGCAGTTTTTAACGAGAAAAGTTACTAGTGGCAATTGTTGTTTAACCCTCGAAAGCTAGTCCCAAAACATGCCCCTTATCATTGAACAACAATAACACACAACAACAATACACTTGGGTACTTGACTTGTCAATTGACTTTTGGTTTTGGTCTCTTTGGACCATGTCACATATTTCATATATTCATTCAAACCGTATTGAGAGAGGGATTGTTACCGATAATCTCGTTAACTTGTCTTACTGCTAAATGTCGATTAGTCAAAAAGCGGGAAAGAAAACCAGGGGCCTAGCTGGGGCTGTGCAGGCTGCTGAAGCAAAATCGACAGCTTCAGCAGCAGCTTTTGGTCTTTGTTGATGAAGTTAATCAAAAAACATAAAATAAAATAAAATAAAAGCAGAAATATCCTCGAAGTTTACACGTTTAGGATACAAATGGGCCGTATAAATCCGTGTGTGTGTGCATGCAAACGACGACCAAGTCAAACACAGACGGCTGTCCAAAGGGGCCCGGCAAGCTGGCGGATTGTCAGGCTCGAAAAATAAAACAGCAAATTGCCAAAACACCAACCAAACAACAACAACAATCATCAGGCCGAACGTGTTCAAATTACCACCATTGCAGCTCGTTGAAAAGCAAAGTGGAAAAGCGAAGAAAAAAAACTGTCACCGCACTCGGGTCCCAGAATGAAAAACTAGGTCCTAGCTGCTGGTGTGTGTGTGTGTGCTGGTGAGAACCAAAAACCATCAAGGTGCCCTTTTATTACCGTAGACCAACCGAGATCCCTCGGGAATGCTTGCTTGCTTGTTTGCTTGGGAAAACAAAATTTCGCAAACGATTGCGATTCGCTTTTCGGTGGTGTTCTGGTGTTACGCGAACTTGGCCATGAATCCCAGAATCCCAATGGTGATTGGTGGTGGTTTTCGGTGGATTGTTTTGTTAATTGTTCTGGGAATCAACCTTAGGTTGAAATAGCCGATTTCGGTTGATTGCGAAAAAAAATCGTTTTGATCGTTCTTTTCTCGCTTCTCGTTGAGGCCAATCGTCATGATGATCATCATCATCATTAATCTAATTGTCCACCACACAATGATCTGGCGGTGTAGTTCTCGATGGTGTGACCACCACCATTTATCTTCTTCTTCTTCTTTTTCCACGTTTTCTGTTAACAAAAGCTTAAAGTTGCTGTTGTTGTTGGTCAGCTTAAGAAGTGGAGGGGGAGGAAGTGCAAGTAGTAATGTCTTTAATTAGAGAACGAAAGATACAGGTGGAAAGGCTCCAACCGAAAAAAAAGAAGAAATCCTTGCAGAATGTGAGTGTGTGTGTGCGTGTGTGTGTGGTTCGCGAGGACCACCGGCGGTGGGTTTTCAGAGAGCGGGCGGAGAGATTTATGTAATAAAATCAAATTTACCTGTATCAAGGTCTTCTTGTTCTTGTGGTTGGCTTTTGGTTCTTTGAGAAACGCGCGCTAGATCTGGGCAAAACCATCCAGCCAGTCAGCCAGCCAATCAAAGCTCTCATGCTGATGCCCACCAGGTGAAAGATCACTTTAAAACAAAATTAATTAATTAATTAACAAGCAAATGAAGGTGAAGAAAACAAAAATCAACCAACAATGTTAAAATAGCCTTAAATAGACCACACCTCTTTTACCTTTTGCTTCTAGACTCCTCCCAACTATTTCCACCCCGTTTGATCTTGGAGGAAAAATGGAATGTTTGACATTTTGATTGATTCATTCACATTACGACGTTCTATGTGTTTTGCCTAACACATTTGCCCACTTTTACCCAGAAAATCAGAAACCTACGTTCGATTTGCTCGGATATTTCTGACACCTTCTCACAAGCACTTTGAGGGTTCATTTTTGATTAATGCTTAAGGTGACCAAAATCCTTTTGGATTCGCCTGTCGGTTTCCGGTTCGCATACGCGCTTTGAAAGCCTAGAGGAATCTTTACCATTTACAACACACACACGCAATTTGTCTGAACCCGAGGTAGCTGATCGGTTTGGTTGGTTGTCGGCGAAAATATTTTCAATTAAAGACTTTGAAAGAAAACCACGCGCGGCTTTGCTTTCATATTTATTACTACACATCTTTTGGGCTGGTTGTTTGCACTTGTTTGTCGGCAAACTTGTAATAATCAAAAAAATAGAAAATAACCAACATGTTCTGCGCATCTCCTTGGGCAGCAGCATCCTCTTCTTTGGTCCTCCTTTGGGCTGCTTCTATTTCTATTATGATCATCATACCCAATAATGATGATGATCACCAGCATCATTAGAGATGAGAGCAGGGGCTGCACAATCTACTAGGTGTAATGTTATTAGGATGTTCATCATCATCATCATCATCATTTCCCTAATATGTCATTGATTATGTGCTCGCGTCACTAATGGACTTCAGCCAGGCCAGTCCAGCAGTCTGCTATGGAAGAATCCTCCTCTCTTCGTGTATCATCATTATTATTGTTATCATTATCATTATGAAATTACCCACGCCCCTTTTCCCCCTTTTGTTTCTTATTACTTCCCGCCCCCTTCAAGGGTGTTTCTCTTGTGTAACAAATTGCGACAGAGCTTCTCCACAACTGGAGGCAGTAGGTTTCTCAGTTTGGATGAACATGATGAACACGAGCTGGTCGGTTGGTTGGTTGGAAAGAGGAAAATAATTGCTAGGCGGCTTACCCGAGGTAAATTACAAGGTTCAAGACAATTTTTTGCTGTTGTGTTGTTGGTTGTTGTTTTCCATTCTTTCGGTGTTTTGCTTAATTGCATTATCATTTGACAGAGGACAAGGACAATTTGTTTCAGTGTTCTTTTCTTTTCTCTTTTTTCCAGAAGGTAAAGGTTTCAATTAAGAGCTTTTGTCTTTTCTTTTATGTAACATTTCTTCTTACATAACCACCTTAACTTAAATCTTCTTTAATTTTCCTGGGCTTTCTGAGCCTTCTGAGCCACACACAATCACACATGTCGCTCGACGACGTTTTAGGGGTTAATTTTAAACTCCTCCCACTCCCAAACATTACTCCTCTTCCCACCAATGCCAAAAGTAGGCGGGCACAAAATTTTTGGTGCTTTTTGGTTTGTCTTGTCTTGTCTTGTGTTGGGTGTGTGTGTTTTGGTCAAAATTTCGTCCACAGCTACTGCTATATAACACTACTTGCTACTTTGCTATATAATACTGCTGTTGCTGCTTTGGAGACGAATGGAATTCAAGTTCACTTGTGTGTTTGTGCGTATGTGAAGTATCACCAGCGAAGAGAGAGATGAACTAGCATCTCAAATAGCTCCACAACAAGAGCCAAGCATCACCTCCTTTTTTTCACTCTCCACACATACATACATACTGTGTTGCCCCCGCCTTTCTCCCCACTGTAAAAAGTCAATTATTAGCCCATTATTAGCCAATCATTAGGATTGTTGTTGGTTGATGTGCGCGCGCGTTTCACACACACACAACAACAGCAAGCTACACGGCGCCATTCATTCAGTCAGTGTGTGGATGTGTGAATCGGAACAACAGGTAGAATCAATTATTATTATTATTATTATTATTATTATTATTATTAATAAAAAATCTACAGGTAATGGAACATGAACACACATAGCATTGCCGCCATCATCATCATCATCATCATCCTAATAATAATAATAATAATCATCATCATCATCATTCTGACATTATTGAGAGGCTATGTGCTGTGTAGGTCGGCAAAACATCAAAGGTCATCACTACTCTCTTCATCAAACACACCACACTTCAAAAGAGAGTGGTATGTGCTTAATGTTTTAGGCTCACTCTCACTGTATGCTTTGCGTGTATGTTCATACCGTGCACGCCGGTTCCCGACAAAGAAACCGATGATGATGATGATGATGATGATGATGAAGAATGTTCTTGGTGAATGTTCTTGTATGTGTGTGTGTATACTTTCAGCGGATTCAGCCCTAATCTCTCTACCTGTTGTTGTTGCCAGCCAGCTATGGCTAATGTATATGACTAATATGTATCGTTTTAAGTTGAGTAACCACCACCGCCAGTTGAACTAGCTCAAAATTAAATCTTCAATGCATATTCCTCTCAGGGCCCTGGGGGGACAGGGAGAAGGAAGGGGGAGCGAAAGCCAATACAAGAATCTCATCACCTCTCGCTAGGAGAGTCCTAGGAGGACCATGGGCTGTCGGCATCTTTGTGTGTGTGTGTGTGTGAATCTATCTCATTATTCTTGATGATGATGATGATGATGATGGTTTCGGAAGAAACAGAAAGCACCCAAAGGTCTTCGCTTCTTCTTCTTCGCTCGAATCGCTCGATGTCTTTTGGCCAGGGTGATGTGCTTGTTAATGAGTTTTAATTATTACACACACACTCGCATACACTAATCTTGAAGAGAAACCACGTTCGGGTGTTTGTGTTTCGGGCGGTTATCACGTTTTCGGAAACTAAGAAAATCAAAAATAAAGCGCGATAAACGAAACAAAAAGTAAAGTAAAACATCTAAACATCAATCTTGGATGAATGTACGCGGTTGGTTGATTGAATATTCGCCATTCGCGGGTACTGAGATGGTGTTCAAGTTTTAGGCAGAATCTATTCTGTTTCTGGTCAAAGTTCTTGTACAATTCTTGTTTGGCTGTGCTTGCTGCTGCTGTTGTTTTGAATTGGTTGTTTCCAGTCCAGATTGTTTCATTTGGGAACCCAGCTGGTGTTGTTGCGAAAGGGTTCAGGATGGAAAGCATTCAACAAGTGTAAGTAGAGTTTGCAACAAAAGAATGCCGCAACATCAACATCTGATTGACCTATCAACCTCTAAAGGTTACCCTTAAGTTTTCGTTTTGGATTCTCGTGAAAAAGATAAACAATCTGGTAAAACGGCAGCCCGAATGCCCAAACAAAATCCTTTCTGCTCTCGAGCTGTGTTTCTATGGACGATTTAACCCTTTGAAGTCAGTCGATTCCATTGAAACGATTGACTAAAAGTATGTGTGTGTGTGTGTGTGTGTGCATGATGGTGGCGGTGAGAAGAACACCACAATCATCAAATCTGCTAAAAATAAATCCATGAAAATCGAAGAGAGAGAGAGAGAGAGAGAGATCTTGAGAGATCAAAAAGATGAGGATGTTTGGCGTGTGTGTGTATCTCACACATTTTTTTTCGCGGTGATGCTTTCGAAAATGAGAATCATCATCATCATCTAGAGGATGTTGTTCTTCTTCTTGTTGTTGTTATTAGGACTCGGCGTGTGTTTGTGTATAATTATATAAATCTTTTGACGCCCAGCTAATGCGTAACATTAGCACCTTGACACGCGCATCTTCACTTCTCATTGAATAAACGTTTTTTTTTTGTTTGCCGGGTAAATGTTGGATTCCGCTTCGGGAACACACATCACACATCTGAATGATAATTATGATTGTGATTATGATTGTGATTATTATTATTATTAGTATTGTTTATTAATGTTATTAATTATTATTATAATTGTAATGATGATGCAGAATTAATCAACAAACAAACAAACCAACCAACCAAAAAAAATAGTTATACTCGTATCGTATGAATGGGCTGCACAAATCGATTGGATAGGATGGGCGGAGATTTGTGTATTAATAAATCACACACACATACAAGCTCACACACGCAAGCACACGCCTCCTCTCCTTCCAATTGACCAATAAGCTGTAATTATGTAACGCTCAAATCGCTCACACTTCCTAAGATAGCGGTATTCGCGCTTGATGCCCATTCATATGATTTCATTCTTAATTTTTTTGTTTCGTTGGTTGTTGCATAATATTTTTTTTGGATATAAATCCATAATTCATATCCAATGCTATATCCGGATATAGGTTTGGCTATAGGAGGGGAAACAGAGGGAGGAGGAGACCGGCAATTTTTTTTCCATTATAGTTAGGGGGCTTTTCATAAAGCCAATAATCATGAGAAACGCTAAGGCTAGAATCCATCCGATATAAGCTATCATCAAGATCATCATCATTTTACATTGAGGATAGCCCCTCTCTCTCTCCGTTTCCTCTTGTTCATTATTCAGTATTACAATATTTATACACTGTCTATTTTTCTCACAAGTCTATCCAATCCACAATCCATGACCATCGGTCAAGCCGAAAAAAAAGTGAAGTGAAGTGAAGTGAAGAAGTGTGAGCGTGTAAAAGACCAATAAACTGGCCAGAACAGTGAGAGAATTACAAACACAACGCGAGATGCGAAAAGCAAACGCAAAACGCATCAACTTAAAGGATTGTCGGAGTTGAAAGGACGGACGGATGGATACATTGATGATGATGATGTGTATGTGTATGTGTTATGAATGCAAACAAGGCGCCATGAGAATACTTACTTGAGGATAATGTTTAAGTAGGCTCGAGCCATGGATGGCGTCATTCACGGAAAACCTCTCTTTCTCTCTCTCTGTCTCTCTCCGTTTATACGCCTTGAGGGCCATTTCGATCGGCTCCAACTCTTGCTGGCCAATAGATTCAAACGCTATCTGAAGCTATATAATTTTGTTGCTTAAGATGGCGACCATAATGATGATGATGATGATGATGATGGTGAATGCGAAAAGACAACACGAACAACAACAACAAGCACAGAGATGATAATAATTACCGGTTTTGGGTTGGATTTTCTCGAGAAATCATCTTCAATCGAAGAGATCATCTTTTTTATTGGCCAAAACCGATAATTTACACACCATGAAAATAAATCTCTCTGGTGGACAATGTCCATGCGTAATACCATCAACATCGACATCATCATTATCATCATCATCATGATCCACACACACACACACACTGGTGTTCGACCTTTGAACTTCGGTCCAAAGCATTTTGAAAAATTACCGCGACTGTTTTTTCGGTTCAGAAGTTTGATGATATTCGGCAGCTGGATATTTTTTGTTGTTGTTGTTTTGTTCTCGGTGTGTCTCGGTGTGATCCAATTATTATCCAATCAATTATGCATACTACCTGAATCAAACCGACACCTTATTCACCTGTGTTCGTGTGTGTGTGTGTGTCCCTCTCTTGCTAATCAATTTAATGTTTGACCATGGTCACCCACAAAAAAAACCTAGCCAACAACAACAATGGTTTTTGGTATGGTTAGTTGCACCTGGCCCAAAGTAGGCCTGGTGGCTCAAAGGTGGCGATGATAATGATAATGATAATGCCAATGCTAATGGTGGTGATGATTTTCATGCTTTTCATGCCCTCCAAAAATTGTTACGGCGCAAAGTACAAAACAATTACTCTAGAGGGCGGCAACTCCCTAGGGTGGAGCTTCGTTCGCAAAAGGGGCGGGGGCTTAATACCTTCAATACCAGTCATGAAACAGCAAAAAAAATATATAAAACAATTAATCTCAGGTGATCCGCCTGGCCAATTAGTGTCCGTGTCAGAGGTGAAGGTTCTCCTCTCTGGTATTCTATTCTCTCATTCACACGCACACAGGGTTTCTTTTCCATTCTTTTTTTGATTAGAGGCTAAATCAAGCCGCGCAAGCTTTGATTTTCGCTTTCGGCTCGCTCGCTCGCTCTCTGGTTGCGGTGGCCGAAGCGCAGCGCGGCTGCTTTTCGGCTTCAAGCTTTTGTTTTTTTTTTCTTTTTTATCTTCCTCTCTTTATTTCGTTCTTTCGTTTTCGGAAAACTTCTTCATTTTGCTCGACCAACAACAACAACAACCAAAAACGATGATCATTAATTATGACACGTCACACTGAACGACCCGTCGGTTGGATGGACCAATAACAAGAAAGCGCTGGTTTTGCTGCACATCCCCTGAATAAGCATTAGGGGTTGAGCTTGTTTTCTCGCACATGCGCATTGAATTTTTTGTCGCAATTAACATTCAAAAAATAAAACAAACGGTTGAATATTCATTCCATTGCATTCATTAATTATTGTTATATGATTATAATTATTATTATTATTAAAGTGGATCATTCATTGACCTTTGAGAATAACCATTATTATAATTATATTTAAGACGATGATGATTATTAATTATGTATTGGCTTTTTTTGGCTTTCCTTGCTCCAAAGGCGAATGTTTCCCACACTACGATGTTCATTCAGCGGCATTGAATCCTGTTTGCAGATGTTGAACCATTGCGGCGGTACCGGTCAAGACGTACGATTCTTGGTGATGATGGACATTGTTCCGGTGGACAATAAACGTTACCGTTATGCTTATCATCGTAGCTCATGGTTGGTGGCCGGCAAAGCTGATCCACCATCGCAGACAAGGCTTTATCTGCATCCGGATGCACCGTACACATTGGAACAGCTTCGAAAACAAGTGATCTCGTTTGAAAAAGTCAAATTAACCAATAATGAGATGGATAAAAGTGGCCATGTAAGTTCGTTTTTTTCGTTTCACGTTTGGTAAAAATTCTTTTAACTTTTAACATTCATTGATCAATACGCTGACATCGATCGAAACTGATCGATCAAATACCAGACACGATCAAGGTGTGAGATGAGCAAAATAAAACACGGCGATAATGGTGATGGCTAAGGCACACACCACACCACACACACACCGCACACGAAAGCATATTTATTATGGTAGATGCAGCAATTTACATGTGTCAATCGACGAGCTAGCTAGCTAAGAACTTGGGCCAAAACCTGTCTTTTCACACAACCTGTGAGGTTTGATGATGATTGGATTTCGAGCATCCTTCGCGACCTGCCCGATGCTTCACACACACACACGCAAGCATATTCGCTCGCAAACACTGTCGCTATGTGTGTCATCGAAATTGAATTGGATTTAGAGAATTCGTCGAGAATCCATCAATCCATCAGTGAAACACCTCGGCCAGGTGAACCAGCCAGGCCAGGTTGAAATGGTGTTTACCTTACGTTTACCTTTCGCTTTCAGACGATCTCTCTCGGACAACATGCACAAGTAATAATTATATAATATGCTTTTATTATTATTATCACAACACATACACACACACAATTCAGCGCATCAAAATCATTGGATGTGTGTGTGTGTGGTGGTTCTCGGCGTAAAAGTTGTTTTACAATATTTTATTTTTACATCTTTTACTTTCTTTTTTGATTCGAATCTGAATCTAATTGCATTGTTGTATTGTATTGTATTCTGTTTGGTTGTTGTGTCGGCGGTATGTCAAGGTGTGCGGTCCAAGTGTTGACCACCATCATCACCATCATGGTTGGTCGGTCGGTCGGTCATTTATATTGATGTTTAGCTCGGGTTCAGGTGTCTATCATCATGTTTGTTGTTATTATTGACATGGAATGACAACAACAACCATCACCGGCAACACCGACAAAACCACCGATACACGCTTTATCTTGGCTTTGGGTTGGTTGGCTTCCCAAAAAGCCAAGGGAAATAAGGGAGAGTTCTCTGTTGCGCAAAGCCGATTTTATTTGTCCAAGCTAAACGCAGCGTCTGGCAGCAGCTATGCTCATCCAGTTCGGCTTAGATGTTGTTGTATAATGGTAATAAACGCGGCAATGCAATGCCATGATACCTGGCCAATCAACTTGCCTGGTTTTCTGACCTTGAAATTGCGGGTTTTTATTTCATCGAAAATTGATTTCGATTTTCGATGTGATGCGTGTATTCTTTCAGGAGAATCGTAAAACTTTTTTTTTGCTTCATTCATCGTCTGATTCGTCGTCTGAACAACAACTTTGTAAATCGACCGACTACATTCATTCATTGACAACACCATTCGTGATGAGCACTGTTAACGTGCCAATTGGCAAATTGTCGACTTCTTCTTCTTCTTCTTTCTTCTTTTCTTCTATTTACCTCGATTTATTCATCACATCATTTTCCTGAAGGATGATGCCAAACTATGGTCATCTTCATTGTGTCCGATTGTTGTTGGCTATTTTGTATATCTTCTTTTGAAATTGTTGCATAAATTACTTTTGATTGTTGGATCATTCCATCATTTGAGTGTCAATGCAGCGCATTTGACCATCTTCATATCATCATCATGGACCATCATCTTTGTGTGTTCAAAAGTGGCCACACGCAAACACAATATCGATCACTGTGATTGACCTGAAAAGAGCTCCTATTTTTTTGCTCTATTTCAGATTGGATTTTAATGATCCAACAACAAAATAACCAACAAATAATCAAACAAACAAACAAAATGCTCTCTTCTGGCCACTTCTGGCCAAAAATCGTGGCAGAGAAAAGGATTATTCAGATTCAAATGGAATTCTGTTACCGCTTAAAGATCAATCATTTAGATATGCAACAGGTGGACCGACCGAACGACCGACCGACCGTCTTCGACGACTCGGCGACTAAGTTTTCGATAATCACAGCATAGCAAAATGATTCTTGGCAGTTTTCTACAATCTCAATGGTACAATTAACCCCCAAAGGACGCAGGTACCGCACGCGTGTAAGGTAATTTTCAGGCGGGCGCACACAACACCTTTTTGGCAATGCACACACATACACGGACACCACATATATATTGATTATTATCATCGAAGCAAAAAGCAGAAGAAGATCCAAATCTTCATGGCAAATTGGGAAAAAATGAAGAAGAAACATCATAAAATTTGTCTCGTTTTCGGTGTGTGTGTGTGTGTTCCACCACTAATGGTTTTGGCGTCAGCATAGATGCCAAGATGAGATGATTTACGTGAAGAAGATGAGGAGAAGAGAAGAGAGAGCGAGAGAGAGGGAGAGAAACGAACATCTAAGATAATTCTGATTCTGGCCCAGGTTACAACTGTTGAACGTGCGCGCGCGGTTTGGCTGCGCTAACGCTGCGCTAGCTTTCCGCCTACTCAATCCAGCAGCCAGACACCACTAATTGAATCTTTTTGTGCAGCAAAGATACAAAGATACGATTTCGATGATGTTTTTCGTTTAATGTTCTATGTTGTTTTTTTATGTTCGATGTTTTTTTGTTTTGTCTGTTTGTTAGTTTCACCGTACCATTTTGTTGTTGTTGTTTGTTGTTTCTTCGATGATGATCAACACATCGCAAACAGGCCATACATCTCAATTAACGTACGCTTTCCATGTCTTTTAGTGTGCGGTGTGTGTGTGGCTCCAGGTTGCCACAATCAAATAATACTGCCAAATAATGCTATTTTGTATTTCGAAATCATCATCTTCTTCTGTTTCCCAAAAATGATGCCTTGAGTCGGTCGCCTTCAAGACGCCGTATGCATTAACACTTGTGTGTGTGTGCGCGCACACATTTCTCTCACCTGTTGCACTCATTTGGATGGCTGGCTGGCTGGTCCAAAGACCTTTTCAATAGCATCAATGTTTTTGTTGTTGTTTTCTTGTTGTTTTTGTTGTTTGTTGATGATCGTTTCAATCGACACTTCGGCTTCGAGCTTCGAGCTTCGGTTTGCTTTGGTTTTTAGAAGTTCAACAGTTCTTTGGTTGACCACCACCAGTTGCATTATGGTTGATGGAAAAAATTGGATTCAATTAGCTAAATTCAATTTCTCTCTTTCGTGTGGAAATTATAAATCATCAAAATGCTGATGATGGACATTGTGGAAAAAAATCCAAAGACAAAAACACAAAAACGAATTAAAAACACACGAAGAAGAAGAAGAAAACCATGGTCGCGCGCGCTTAAAGCGACAAATTGTTTTATCGCTTTATCCTGATCTTTATTCTCGATGTTTTTCTTCTCTCTCGCTCTTTCTGATGATTTTACCGCGCTGATGGCCGCTCTAGGGACCATTTTTGAATGTCAATGGTAAGATGATGTTGGTGATGTCGATGTTCAAGAAGAAGAAGAAGCAGAAGAAGAAGATGATGATGATGAGATGATCGTTGTACGAAACGAACGTTGTAAAATTTTGATCAATCCTCCTGGTTTTCCTCCTATCTTTCCATCTGTGTTTTGCTTGCTTGCTTGCCTGGCTTACCTGGCCAGGTATTTTACCTGTTCAACTTTTTTTTATGGCTTTAATGGGCCTCTAATTGTTGGACAAAATGTGTGCGTGTGTGTGTGTGTGTCTGTGTGTGTGTGTGTGTGTGTGTGTGTGTCAATCTTGAAACCAGTCTAAGTGTTGAAGAATCAGCTCTCTCTCGCTCTCTCTCTCACACTTAGATCCTATCAGCTTGTATCTTCTCCAAGCGTGTGTTTCAATTTGGTCATCATCATCATCATCATCATCGACATCGACATCGACATCTTTCCCTTCAAATTCGTCTCAGTAGTTCTTTTGGTCCATTATCTTCATTATATTTCCAACAACAACAACACCAAAAACGACAGCAATTTTCAAGCACCGAAAATTTTCTTAATTCCCGATCTCGCTTCGCTCTCTTATACTAAGTGGTCAAGAATGGCGACGCTCAAGACGACGACGACGATCAAGACGACGACGACAACCAGAATCAAGATGCGTCAAAAATGATGATGATGATGATGATGGCGGTGTTGGTCATCGTCATCGTCGTCGTCGTTGTTGTTGTTGTTGTCCACCTTGATCTTGTCTTTGGTAGCCGTTCTCTCTCTCTCTCTCTCGCTCGCTCGTCGCCTTATCGGATAAGGTAATGTGTCAGACTACCTGTGTAGATAGATAAGAATTTGGAGAGTGAGAGAGAGAATATTATGATGGCTATTACACATTTACTCACACCATGGTTGTTGCCCAAATGATGCCGCCATCAACATCATCATTTCCACCAACCAAAACACTCTGGGCTGCACCATTCTTGTCTTCTTCTTTCATTTCATCTTTATTCGTTTTGATTGAGATTTCTTGTTGTTGGCTAGCTAGCTAGCTGGTTGGCTGGCTGGCTGGATGGCTAGAATGGCCCGGGATACATGCACAAGAAGCGCGCAACATAAAAAAAAAACATTTAGACAAGGGGTCTAAGGTTAATTGTTCGATAAGCGACCAGCGCGACCAAAAGCGAAAAGCGAGAGTCGGCATTTCTTCAATGTCTTCAATGTGTTCCTTAAGGTTCTTCTTCTTCTTGGGAATTAGAAGAAGAATAAGAAGCTCGACCAGAAGCAGAAGAATCCCGACTAATTTCAATTATGACATCATCTAATTCTCATTCAGGATGGCACATCATAATCATAGACATAAAGGCAAATCTTATTCTTTGCCACAAGAATCCCAAACAAGGTCCAGGTTCAAAAGAGAAAAAAGCGGAAGGATTCTTTGGAAATAGCAAGCATGGTTTCACGAACTCGCCTTGTCTGAGACAAAACCAAGGCTAGAGATAACCTTAGCTACCTTTTTCACCTGTATACCTGAGCCTAATCTGAATGGGAAATCTCGGACACTTAGACACTCGCGGATAAGTGACATGCCGTGTGTAGTATATTCGTGTGCAGGTCTTGTTTGTTTGACTAATTGAAACAACCAAAAACACATTAGCAAGCAAGCTAGAGGATAGGAGCTTTGCTCATATTTGATGTTACTTTGATTACCAAGAATAAGTATACCAAGGAATTCAACAGGTTAATTTTTGGATTATTTAATTTAACAGATCGTTCTCAATTCGATGCATCGGTATCAGCCACGTGTACATTTGATAATTAGAAAAAATCCACAATATTTTAATGCACCAGTTTTGGATATTGAACATGAACTACATCGGACATTCATCTTTCCGGAAACAGTGTTCACCGCAGTCACTGCTTATCAGAATCAATTGGTAAGTATCGATCGTTGAGAGATCAAGTAACCAAATTCTAATACTAATCCTTCAAACATTATCTCTAGATTACAAAATTAAAGATTGATTCCAATCCGTTCGCCAAAGGATTCCGTGATTCAAGCAGATTAACCGATCTTGAACGGTAAGTTGAGATGTTTTAGTTTTACTTTGGGGTTCTTCACAAAAGTTGTGTTCAAGAAAGTGTAGGCGTGTTTTGGCTGCCTGCCCTCAATCATACTTGTCAGGCTTTTGGGCTGTTATAAAGACTTAGTGTTTCGTCTGTCTCACGTTCATTTTTTTAGAAAAATCATGTAAAACCAGCCAATCACAATTCATTTCTTTCAAACAGCCACAGCTTACACACGAACAATGCGAACGAGATTAATTGTGATTGGTCGATTTGACAAAAATCCCTTCAACTATCGTAGTTATAGCGAGGACATTTGTTTGTCCTCGTTATTGTTGGGGGTTGAACCAATCGCTGCGAACAATACGTTTGAGTAGGAGCTGAGTCAAGCTCATTCGAGATTTTTGATCCGAAGATCATTATAACGGACATCCCTCTGGATCTATTTCAGCATAACATTGCCACCAATCCGATATTCGATTCTTTCGGCTATTTAAACTGAACTCTATGTTAGAAATCAATTTTCCATTTGCGACCATCATCAGCGGTTTTCGCTGTTGCTGTTGCTGTTCGCGAAAAATGCTGAACAAGCTAAAGCTTGCGCGGCAATCTAGCATAACACAACACAACATAGATCGACATAGACATACTGGGTAAAATTATTATAATGAAGTGTTAGATTAAGTGTAAA
>JAOZJS010000803.1:0-19714 GCA_025882695.1 Amerodectes protonotaria
TGAGGATGCCAACCAGCATATAATCGGATATTTATTGGCGATGGTCAAAACACACACACACACATTTCTAATCCAATTGATTTGGTTTCGGTACAATATACACACACTGTCACTATACGCTGTCAAACAAGGAATGGAAGAATAAAATATGGACTTCCTTAGTCGATATTATCCGACCACCGATAATAATAATGAGGACAATTGTGATGCGACTATAGGTGTTACATTGTGTTTTGCAATGAAAATTATATGCTCAAACAGCAACAACAAGAATATATTCCGGGCCGGAAAAGAAATCTAGAATTTATCGAACCAAATAAACACACACGCACTCACACAAATCTATTTTATTGCCAATTCTGCACTCAAACACTGGTACAAAACAGAGTGGTGGGCCTTGGCGATCCGAGACCGGTGCATTGTGTGTGTGTGCGTGTGCTTGGTCCACCTGTCCCATTCTCACGGTTTTTATGGTGGTTAGCCTTAGCCTTAACCAACGGAAAAAAATATAACAATACCAAATCATGACCAGTGTTTCGGCCATTTTCCGATTGGAACCCGAACCAACAACAACTACGACAACGACAACAACCTGATGGGATCCGTTTGGAACGAAAATTTTACCACGGAAATGATCCGTTTCAGCCAAAATGTTTCAACGTTTTTGATGAACAACCATGGCAGCTTGATGGATGCATCCGGCACCACCACCAAGAATGATGATGAAGAGAATATCATCCATCATCAAGATCATCAAGATGAACTGAACATAAGCACCAATCAATTGGGTGGATCATTCTCCAATGGTAAACCGTTACCATTCGATGCTCGCATACAGATATTATCAATGTCCATGAATGGTTTCCGGCCATGTGATATATCCCGTAGATTGTTGGTATCACATGGTTGTGTTAGTAAAATATTGGCCAAATTTCATAAAACCGGTTCAATATTGCCCGGTACCATAGGTAGGGGGCGTGGTTATTTCCTATTTCCTATTTTCATTGGCCGAATAATTATGATAATTATGATTAACCCTTTGACGCCATTGTGTGCCAACAGGCGGAAGCAAGCCAAGAGTATCGACACCGTTGGTGACCAGAAAAATTTATGAATACAAAATGAAGAATCATTCATTGTATGCATGGGAGATACGGGACAAACTGTACCAGGATCAGGTTTGCAACCAAGATAATCTGCCAAGCATATCGTCCATCAATCGCATATTGAGAAGCGCCTATCAACGTCAAATCTACCATCATCAACATCATCATCAATTCAACGATCAACAATGGTTTGAATGGTTCTTCGCAACCAAACAACCACACCCACAACAACATTCGAAATTCCAGATTGATGGCTCAACTATAACCATGCTACAGTGGTTGGAAAGTACCGCCAAATATGCTTTGGGTATTGAATGTTCAATGCCACCATCACCATCACCACAATCATCATGTCCAATATCATCGCAAAATTCCTCACCATCATCATCATGCCAGCAAGCCAAGCCAGCCAGCAAGAAGAAAACCTTGGAAAAAGCTACCACCACCAAACCACGAAGCTTTTACATTGAAGATTTATTACGTTAGAACAGTGGTGAGCAACCGGCGGCCCGCGCCCATGCTTTGCCCATCCCATCAAACGCATTTCTATAGGCACAATAGAAGACGCGAAGCTACATTCCCCTCTCTGATTGATCCATTTCGATGATTTGACCCGATGACGAGACACACACACGCACACACTATAAACGCAATGTAAAGCAGCGAGCAGCTTCAACCAGTGTACTTGCCTGTGCATGTTTGACGCCTAAAACAACGGTTCGCCCCTCTGATTGGTTCATTGGTGATGATTCGACCTGATGACGAGACACACTCTATGCAGGAGACGATTGCTTATTTATGTTCTATCCTATTCTACACAACTTGATGTGGGCGGGCCGCCTAAAAATTTTGAAAAATTTTAATTGGCCGGTTTATTTTAAAAACGTTGCTCACCCCTGTGTTAGGCAGAACAGCACCCGCCATCTAGTGGTAGAAAGTTGAAAACTTCAAAAATTTGAAATTCAATTCACTTTTCTTCACTTTAATCTTTGTAAAAATTTTTGGTTTTACTACCACGCGCTCTGCTAACCCAGATCAATGGTATTTCTTCTTAATTTTTGCTCGATCGATCTTCTAGATTGAAGCACGATGATGAACATTTGATGGCATTGTATTTTGATGGATGATGATGATCACGATGTGATGTAGCGCGCGCGCGGTTGATGACATTCGGTTGACTAGATAGTTCCGGTATTCAAAAAAAAAATTCAGGTTTGGATTCAGTTTTGGATTTCAGCTTTAATATAAACAAAAAAAAATCCGCATTCAACATGGATATCGTCGAAACGAAATTGTGGATAATTGTGATGACGGCGACGATGTTGCGGCCATGAAAACAGCCAATCACTTCATTTCCCACTAACATACATTCAATTCAATTTGAAGCTTTGCATCATCCGCATCATTATCATTATTATCATTAGATTCTTTCCGTTTTAAATGGAAATCGAACCATCCCAAAAAGTTCAATCACCTGCATGCTGAAATGCATGCTTTCATCAAACATGATCAATGCAAATCATTTCGTCGAATTATATCCGAACGATATATACTGGAATCAAATGATGATTCAATAAATGATATTAATTGTTTACAAATTCGAAAATGTCTTAGATTTGGTTCCAAGAATGAATGTGCATGAAATGATTATAAATGGAAACTATGTTACGATTTCTGTATCCAGATAAATGAGATGATATTGGTCGGGGGTGCCCAACAATTTTCCTACCGAAAGAGCTACATTTAGCTACATTTTGTATTGCCCATGTCCAATGAACAAAAAATGTAGCGAATTCAAATGGACATAAAATGTAGCAAATTTGAATTTTAAAAAAATGTAGCAAATTCAAGCGGGAAAAAATGTAGCTAATTTCCATTGTAGCAAATGTACTAATGCTTATTCAGAGTTCAAACTGTATGGCACCTTTCTGGTCTCCGGTCTTCAATCACTGCTGGTGGTGATGATGTCCAATGATAATGTGACCCAATCAACAGGTCGCAGCATCGCTATATCGACCTTGGCTGGGCTTGTAGAGTGCCCCTTTGTTCAGGAATGTTCACGGTGAAAGCGATGATGATGTTTGATCGAGAGTATCGTACGATACGTATAGTGATGTTACACCTGTTGATTGGGTCACATTTTATTTGAACATCATCACCCTCAGTGATTGGAGACCTGATCGATACTATCGGTCAAAACATCATCATCGCTTTCCTACTGAACATTCAACAAAAAACACTCTACAAGTCCATCCAGGGTCGAAATAGGACTGACAAATTGACTGAAATTTTGACCGAGAGAGGGAGGAAGCTGGGAAATAATTTTAAAAAATACCAATTTGAAAAAAATTGAATCCTCTTTTACGGGTTAAGCTAGGCCGACCATTGATGGCCACCGGGTTGAGCATCCCTGATTGATGAGTGCATTTTGGAGAAGATAATTTCTTTTTTTTGGCTGCCTAATACGGATAAGCCAAGCCGAACAAAAAGCGATCTTTGCACCGAACACCAACCAAGATATGCTACCACCATGATTGAACGAGAGAAATGATTTAGCTGGTTAGATTTTTTGGCTGATTCGCGGATATGGGGCAGGGTTGCTTTTTTATCCAATCTAGATGACCTTTCATTGAATTTCCAATGTTACACGTTTTGGCTTGAATCCCGACACAACCGATCATCCACAACCTATCGTCAATGATGATGATCATTATCGTTGGTTAACCGACTCCCACCAGATCCGTTTTCAATTGACCGTGGAAGTTGGTTGGATTGCATTGGAAATCAATGGGAATATTTCCATACTTTCTTTCCATAGTTAGTTAGTTTTACCACGATAACCTCCGATTTCCCAGATGTTTATGAACATGGAAATTCGGAAAAATTTTCCGTTACTACCGGAAAAATCCGACCGGAAAAAAACCCGGCCAAGACAATTGATAATATTGATCGATTGGCCAATCGGAAAACACCCTTCATGAATCTTGCACGCACACACACACACAATCCAACATCAGACGATACCAATTTCACATGATTGCGATGCTTCTCATTATTATAATTAGTAGCAACTTTTGCTGGCATGATGATAAATCCCGCGAATCACAAGACATCGCGAGAAAAACAAGGCAATTTGAAGAGAAAAACAGAAAAACAACAACAACAACCCGCTGTGTCCTGAACCTGAACTTGAAAAAAAAGACAAATAAAGAAAGAAGAATCCGAAGGTGCCCGAAGGATTCAACTATATGATATGATTTATGGATTTCGTCAATCCGTGAGAGATGAGATCATGTTTTCTTTTCAATTTAGTACACCCTTAGGGTTGATTGTCCGCACATCTAGATCTGGATTGGTTAGAACAGGTGTCTAAGACCGTTTCAAGGTCGGTCATCGTCATAGGATTCTGTTTTTTTTCGTTTGTTTAATTGATTGGTCAAAACTTGTAAACAACATTCTTTTCTCATTTCTCATCATCATCATTATTAAGTGCAGTGCAGCTCACAGCACCAGCGAGAGAGGGAAAGGATTAGTGAACGGGTTTTCGGGCATGAAGAAGAGCAGCAGCCATCATCATCATCATCATCATCAGCCGCAGCAGCAGCCGCATCCAACCTGGATGATGTAAGGCAATGCAATTATTCTTTGGTCTCTAATTGTCGCACGCGTTCCATCCAATTTGATTTATTTGAAACAAACACGCTCAAAAAATTATCATCCGAATCGATCGGTCTTGATCGAGGTAGTTGTCCTCTTGTCTTAATAATAATAAAATCAAATGAAACAAAAAACAAAAGGATTAAGATCAATATCTTCAAAAATTTTGCACAGCATGCATCGGATATTTAAGATGATGAGGGACGATCTTCGAAAATTCCACGAGTTGAATCAACCACGAGTTGTGTGACCTTGTACAGTGGGCCGTCGTTTTATATACGGTGGATACGTTCTCTGTAGAAAAGCGCACAAGTAAAAAAATGAACCAATCAGAGAGAGGAGAGAGAGATACACCTTCTACTATTTATAGTATGTCTTGTCATCGGGTCAAATCATCACCAATGAACCAATCAGAGGGGCGAACGGCTGTTATAGGCGTCAAACATGCACAGATAAGTACTGGCTAAAGCTGATCGCTTTACATTGCGATTATAATGTGTGCGTCTGGTCATCATGTCAAATCATCACCAATGAACCAATCAGAGGGGCGAACGGTTGTTATAGGCGTCAAACATGCACAGACTTGTATTGGTTGAAGCTGACCACTCTTCTTCTTGTTATAGTGTGTCTCGTCATCGGGTCAAATCATCACCAATGAACCAATCAGAGGGGAGAACGGTTGTTATAGGCGTCAAACATGCACAGACAAGTACTGGTCAAAGCTGATCGCTTTACATTGCGTTTATAGTGTCTGTGTGTGTCTCGTCATCAGGTCAAATCATCACTTTGGACCAATCAGAGGGGAGAACGGTTTTTGAAGGCGTCAAACATGCACAGACACGAGCTGTCTATAGGCAGGCTTCCCTAAACAAGCCCATGCCAGCCTAAATATGCATGTAGAAATTTTTAGGCCGGAAATACAAACCGCCCAACTTCCGAATCGCACAAAGCGAGACCTTAATGTATTTTAGATTGATTTAAGCTTGTTTTTCACGGGATTATTCATTAATTCATTTATTAATTTATTGTTTTGGTTGTTTGTCGCCATTCCCTGTCGGACTGCCACTACCTTCACTTTGATTGGATCTCATCGAATCCCAATCGAATCGGCCATCATCGACAAAATGTTCCCGTTTCATCATATCCACAAACGATTGCCTTAATTGTTCATAATCCGGTTCCTCCTCGAATCCCAACCTACGAGCATACCTAAGGAAATTGGAAAACACAATAGGCAAACCATAGCACAATGTTTCGATAGGGATGGACAATTTATATTCATAGATTTTCTGATACATTTCCTTTATGGATGTGATCCGGGTAATATTCGTTTTAGTTTCCATTGTTTCCGTTTCCGTTTCCGTTGATGGCTGATCATCATCATCATCATCATCGGATTCTTCGTTCACCACCACCAAACCACTCCAAGGAAGTTTACCTTGTCTCAACAAATAGATTAAATAGTATCCAATCGATTCTAGATCATCACGTCTTGATGATTCCAGACCCTGATGTGCATTGATGCTCATATAACGTATGGTACCTTTTAAATATCTAGTTATCTTCATCGGGATATGTTGTCCGGTTTTCGGATCAATGTACGGTTTGGATAGGCTAAAATCAATCACATGAATTGTTCGGGAATCTTGATTCAAGCCCACCAAAAAATGTTCCGGCTTTATATCCCTATGAACGATTCTAGGGAGCGATTGGAATTTTATTCTATATTCTATTCTGATTCTGATTGTATTACCCAGCCTCATGGATACTTTCGAATCTATCCACCAACTGGATGGCAATGTTCAATATGGTCTTCATCGAGAATTGCCGATTGTACTGTTCGAAAATTTGTTGCAAATTTTTGCCCAACAATTTCATGATCAACACATTGTAATGGTTCCATTTGCCAAAATAAAAAGCTCTCGAGAATCCAGGTTGATATGCCAACTTCATATACACTCGGAATTCAATCTGCAATGTTGGCCTCAATGTATTGATTGGTGACATTTTAGCCGCAACCTTTTTGCCAGTCTCAACGTATTCTGCCATACGAATCTGGGCGAATTTACCTGCGTGTGTTTGTGTGTAAAGGTGATAGCGATATTGATAGCGAAAGTTGATTGTCCAAGGTGCATTCACATTTTCATTAATTAAAAATATATTCACCTGTTGCAATGATTTGATTGGACACCCGATACTTTTTGCCGACAATGAACTCTTGATCGATGTCACCATCCTCTACTTCTTTACCATCACTACTATGGCCTTGCACGTTCATATCTTTGTTTGAGAATCAAATTTAGACACACCACGCTAACGCTGAAGAAAATTAAAAGAATCGTTCGTTCGAGGTATCGGAGATAATTATCGTTGAGAGAGAGTGAGTGTTTCCTTGAATGTCCGGTTGAAACCAGATTCTCTTCAATGGCTAATGGCAATGTATCACCATACTACCAGCCAGGTTCTTGTCCAAAATCGAAATCGAGGTCCTAGTACTCTCTCTCTCTCGACACAACAATGGTACTAATGACCTGACCAGTGTGTAAATGTCCTCTCACTCTCAACGACCTCGATCGCCAACAAGAAGCCAGCCAGTTGTTGTTGTTGGTGGTGGTCGTGGTCGTGGTCGTGGTTCTAATTTTCAGTACAATCTCTCACTCTCTCTCATTCACTCTTGCTTGCTTATATTCCATTAATCGAACATTTTCAATATCCCCGAAAAAAAAGCAACAAGTAATGCACGCAGGCACACATGTGACAATCTTACAATTAGAACCAATCACAATCGTGGATTTTTTTGAAGGCAAAATCCGCACAACCGAAAATGAGATGTGTGTGTGGATGTGGATTTTTTGAGGACATTTCCACCAGTACAAACTGGTGGCCAATAACGGATGCTGATTATCATTACCACCATTAGTATTATCATCATTGTTATTATTATGGATTTTCTGTATGACAAATACCGCACCAAAAAAATAAACTTCGACTGTCGAAGTTCGAGAGAGAGGTGATGACCATTTAATTTATGCGACAAACGCATACGTTTAGGAATTTTGAATTTCGAATTCAAATGGTACAAACGACCACCTTTGCTTTTGGTTGGTTAAATTGTGGTTAACAGTTAGCTATTACGACGTCAAGACGCGTAATACGCCAACGTTGTTGTTGGCGGTGTCCAGGGTGAATCCGGAGTGTCCGGTGGTCACGATGTTGATGATTCTTGACCTAAGCAATCGTTGGCCGATTGCGAACGTGCGTGCCTTCTTGAGCGATGCTCCAAAGGTACATTGCTCGAGGCTCTCTGAACCCTTTCTCTTTTTTTTTGTCTTGAAGTCAAGTCAAGCTGAAGCTGGTTGGTTCTCTTTCTCGGACGAAAACAAGAGTTCCACCCGTGGTGACTTTCACCACGACCATCGCTCGGATAGAAGCGAAAGTAAACAACTTTCCAATGTACGTCAACAACAACAAGAAGAAGAATATTGAAGACACAGGTCAATCAACCATCATGTGTGTGTTTCGATGTCCATTATCAACCATTATCCTCGTCGTCGGGAAAAGATAGTTTCATAATTTATTATCATCGGGAGAGAGCTAGAGAGATATGTTGGACGATTTTCGTCTTGCTTTGATTTATCTTGTCAGACCATGTGGATACGCTCTTCTCAAGGAAAGAATAATAAATGGCCGGGATGTACATCATCATCTTCATCTTCATCAGCTTTCTTCGGTTGCATGCAATCATTTTGCATTCGAAAAGTAGTAGCTGGATACAGGATTGAACACTTGTTAAATAAGAAGAAGAAGAAGAAGAAGAAGCTTGCCTGAAGAAGAAGAAATGTCTTCTGTCTTAACCCGGCTAACACACACACCACACACACACCACACACACACCACATTCAGACCATTCTCAAGAACTATATAAAGCCATCGATTCGATTCAAAAATCTTCATTCTAAATTCGACTACCCTCAACAGTTGAGAATTCAAACAAAACGAGAAAACCAACCAACAAACAAACAAATCTACCATGATGGAAAAAATCTTCACTATATTTTTAACCGCCTTGATGGCCGCCGATATTACCATGGCAACAATGGTCAATTTGCAACCGGTGATCAAAACCACATCCGGTACGCTGGTGGGCCAACGTACAGTGGTCAACAACAACAATGCTGAAGTGTATCAATTTTTGGGCGTCCCGTATGCACAAGCTCCGATTGGCCAGAATCGTTTCGAGAGACCAAAACAATTGATGGTCAACAACAACGATACGATGATCATGGCTCAACAATTCAAACCATCCTGTATGCAGATGAAGCATTTGGCCAAAGCAATCAACCCTTTGCTGGATGTGGATTCGATGAACAAGGTAGAATGTCTTTAGGAATCCGAGATGATCCGGAATTTTTGTTTTACTCAACCTTTTGTTTTTGCTTTTTCCCATTGGATCAGGTTTCCGAAGATTGTCTCTACTTGAACATCTATGTTCCCGTTGTATCGGATCCATCTCCATTGCCGGTAATGGTATGGCTCCCCGGTGAAGGATTCGATTTTGCCGATGCCCGACAATTCAACGGTGCTTATCTGGCTTCAATGGGAAAAGTCATCGTGGTGACCGTACAATATCGTGTGGGCGTGTTCGGTTTCCTGAAAGAAAACGCCGGTATCTGGGATCAATTGGCAGCACTGCAATGGATCCAACAAAATGCCGATAGTTTTGGTGGCAACCCTCAGGATGTAACCCTGTTCGGACGTTTCACCGGATCAATGTCCATCTCGATATTGTTAAGCTCGCCACAGGTCATCAACAGCCCATCACCGTTGTTCAACCGGGCCATTTTAATGAGCGGTATTGCCGTTGGAAATTGGGTCTTCGACAAGAAACACCAAGAAAATGTTCGAAATGTTATCCAAAGCCAAGGATGTGATAGTTTGGATTGTTTGAAAACATTGCCAGCATCAAACATCCTGGATAAATCTGGTTATGGCTGGAAACCATTTTTCGAGCCATCATTGATCGAAATGGAACCTTTGGAAGCGGTTAGAAATGGCAAATTTCCCCATTATGTTGACAGTATAATGTTGGGCAGCAATCAATTTGAAGGTAGCCTTTGTTTGCTGAAACACCTGTTGATCGATGAACCTTTCTATGCTCAATTGATCCATAACAATATCAGTGAAAGTGATTATGTAAGAATAATCAGCGAAGATTTACAAATGTTCTATGGGGAAGATTCAACACATCAATCAGGATACCAACAGAAAAACGATGTTCAACAGGTGAACAATCGTGATAGCTATATGCAATTCTGTTCGGAATTATTGATCGATTCCCATATGCGTGAATATGATACACTATTGAGAAAGATTTACTTTAACAAAAGCTACAATCTGATCAATGTGCTTCAATACAAAGTGGATTATAAGCCATCGTTTTCGATAGCACCGGATTTCATTAATTCCTCGATACACGGCGATGATGTACTATTGGCGTTTGCATTGGCTTTCAAGAATCCATCCCAAAGCACGGAAAATGATCGAGAGATTTCCAGAAGAATGGTGAAATTATTTTCTGATTTTGCCCGAAATGGTGCACCGAAAACCACTTCGGATCGTTTCATCTACATCAAACTGGAAACGGAAGTGGATCATCAGATCCGGCAGCAGCAGTATCCTCACCACCACCCCCTTTCACACAGCAGACAGCAGATTTATGAAACTACAAACTCGATCAATAGTATTGTACCATTTTGGGCTATCATCACCGGCGTGACATTTTTACTGATACTGTTTTCGGTACTAATGTTGGTCATTATGCTGATACGATTGACCATCAAAAGCCAAAGACAATCATCTGAACAGATTAAGCAATTGATCTAACTTGTTGCTAAAACGGATATACTTTTTTTGCCTCTTCTCACACATTTCCCAGCGAAACCATCAGCGAAAATTTTTATAATTTTTTTTATTGAACGCGGATTATAATTTAATTCTTGTACAAATTTGTAAATATAATTTTTAACTAATCATAATAAAGTTTTATGTATTTTATTATTGAAAACAATGGTGAATATAGTGAATTTATATTGAACCAGGATCATCACCGGTATCATCATCACCATTGTCATCGTTGACGATTTCCAAAGACTCGACCGGGTTATTTCGTGCACCATTTAGCTGCCATTTAGGTATTGTGGGGATGGGTGGGAATTGATTTCTGTTCACCAACAATGCTTTGATAGAGATCAATTCGTTTTTCATTTTGCCAACAGTATCATCCCTTAGCTGACAGTATGTGCTGATGAATTCGTGCACAATGGCTATATTGCGGCTCAACTCAACGATTTGTTCATTGAGCTGCCTTAATTGATCACATATCAATTCTTGTGCACTAGGTTGATGCGCATTTTCATCATCATTGAACAACAATGGCCGTATCTTTTCCTGATACAACCTGAACGCACCATAACAGAATCCACTGCAAAGCAACAGGCGATATAAAGTGACAAGAATTTTCCATCCATAAGTTTGATCCGCCCTGCCGATCAGGTCGGATTCAATCGCTCCATTCAATGATTTAGCCATGGATAATTCAAAAGCTAAATCAATCTCATCTGGTGTTAGACCTTTATTCAACAGGAATTGTTTCTTCACATCTCTGGTTGATGATTTCAAACGTGGATTGGCTAGAAAATTGATCGCAGATTTAATTAGGAATTTTCGAATTTGAACAAAACCATTCTCCTTCATGGCAGAGTTGGTCGGGAATGGATCCTCGATTTTAGCCGGATCAAAATCAACCACCTGTCAAACAGAGAGAACAAGAGTGTTGCTATTGTTGCCCAACGATTCTTTGATCTCAACTTACCATTTTTGTTTCAATCAAATGATGAGAGAGAGAATATCTAGTTGAACTTAGTTCAAAAATAAAATCACAAGATCACAAAATTTCTGGCAGGGGGGCACCGACAAATTTTTTTGGTTGTAAAACTGTAATTTCAGGAAAAATCCTGGAAAGGTCCTGGCTCCAGCGGGAAATAAACTTCCAGCTCATTTACATCATATGCGCGCGCCATCTATGGGCGAATCGCGGGTACTAGAAAAATTCGAAAACATTTTGTGACAAAAAAACATTTTAGTCTTTGGTATTTTGGAAAACATTTCACAACATACTTCAAACTTTTAAATGATTGCCCTTTCAAAGCTTGCCTAGGATTTGATATTTGTGGTGATTATCATCATCATCATCATTCCAAAGAAATGTATCTTTTGGTTCATTTTACAAGCACGGCATTTGGAATGGTATAAAAATCTGTTGAAGATTAACATTTAAAATATGTTTTAAACTAAACAATTGTTTCTCCTGGTTGTGGTCTTCATTCACTCGGAGTTCTTTAATTTCGACTGATTTTATGATTTTAAACGGAAGTGCAAAATGATGAATAATATTCTTCTTGTAATATCAATCCTATACTTGACAATCAGCCATGGATTGGCAACCAACGTTGTGGTAAATGTGGTGGACAACCAACCACAAGAAAATAACGAAATGGCTGCTCCTCCCATCAATATCATGAGCATGGGCATTAGTAAAAACGAAGCTAGCCTCAACGTTACAATCCGCCCGACGGATACAAATAGCAAAGTGTGGGTAGCGCCGCCCATGTTTCCGGTTATACCAAGAAATTTCGATTATGGAACTATTCATTTTATTCCGAGAAAAGCATTGCTGAATAGAACCAACGAATATGATAATGTAGCGGTTTATCAATTTTTGGGCGTTCCTTATGCAATGCCACCAATAGGAAAGAATCGTTTCCAATTACCACAACCATTGGCTGATTGGTCTATGCAGACAACATCACGCAAAAAGGTGGTTCAAGATTATAGGCCATCCTGTATGCAATTCCGAATGCCACCATCCGTCCATCCATTGGCCAATCATTCTGCACAATTGGTAACGTCACTAATCGAGAAATTAACCTTGGTCGTTTGTTATTAATTCTTTGCGTTAATCTTGCTCACAGGTATCCGAAAATTGTCTATATTTGAACATTTTCGTACCCTACGGTAATGAAGATGCTAAATTGCCCGTTATGGTGTGGATCCCGGGCAACGGGTTCGATTTTGCCAATTCCAATCAATACGATGGTACCCATTTGGCTTATTTCGGTAACGTAATCGTGGTGGTCGTCCAATATCGTGTGGGCGTGTTCGGATTTTTGTACAACAATGCCGGAATCTATGATCAGCTGATGGCGCTGAGGTATATCCGCCAGAATATTGCCGAATTCGGTGGTGATCCCGAACAAATCACGCTGTTTGGACATTATACTGGTTCAATGTCGATCACTTTGTTGCTCAATTCACCGTTGGTGCATAACGAAACACCAGCCCTGTTTCAAAAGGTCATCCTAACCGGCGGAGTGATTGTTTCTCATTGGATGATCGAAAAACCAGCAAGACATGAAGCCAGAAAAGAATCTTTGCTGGAAAAATTGCACATACAAAATGAAATGTCATTGCAACATAAGAATGCTTTGAAAGTGTTGAAAAAATCCGGTTTCGGTTGGAGGCCAACCAATGATCCGGATTTGTTTGGAAATCTGAGTGCATTCAATTTCCCGCCACAAGTCGTTGGTTATATGATGGGCTTTACCGAAAATGAAGGCTTCCATTATTTGTTGCATATCAAAACGTTCCGGCCGCAAATGTACGACCGTATCGTTGCCGACAATGTTACAGAAGCCGAATATGTTCTTCTGGCCGATGAAATGGAGAAAGTATTCTTCCAAAACGAACCTGTTAGCGGAAGTCTAAGAGGTATCGGTCCGGTGGAGATTAATCGTACGGCGTTTATACAATATGCCGGATACAGGATGATCGAAAGACCGATGAAAGACTTTAAACAGAAACTATTACTGGCAAACAAATATGCGCAACTCTATAAATGGACTCATAAACCGCGAATATCGAATGCACCGGCATTCCTTCAATTATCATCGTTTCGCGATGAAGTTTTGCTAACTTTCGGTATTGGTTTGTACAGTTTGGAAGAGTATAATGATCCAGATGAGAACCAGGCCATCAATTGGCTGGTCAAGTGGTACAGCAGATTTTCCCGGAAAAATCAATAATCACAGGACCAGTCGGACAATTAAATGATCGAAATGATCGGGTTTGATTTTGTATCCAAATCGGTTATTGTCATTCGGTTATTATCATTATTCGGTAAATAATTGCGAATAAATTCTAATTCTATTCAAAGCTTGGCGCTTTCCATACACTGGGTCCGGAACACTGGTCCGGAATCCTCACTAGCATAGGCTCAACCACAACAACAATCTTGGATGCCGGGGTGCGCGTGTGTGTGATTAATCGCGTGGAGAGAAACAAATAAATAAATGGATGCGGAAGCAGATTTGTACGCGCGCACAAAGCCTGGATCCGAATCCCGGATCCAGCGATCCAGAGTTTTAGGGATTTTGTTTTCAATATTGGTGGAACCAACAGAATCCAGCAAGAGAGAGATCCTCTGCAGAGATCCTCTTTTTTTTTGTTTTCTCTTCATCATTGAAAGTCAGAATCGTTGACTGAAAAAGCAAGCAGAAGCAGAAAACCCGAGAAGATGACTTGAATGAAAATTTCCTTATTTTGGATCTTGGTCCCGGGATCCTGCGAGTGCGGTTGTGAGTGAGTGTGTTGAGCCAATAATTCCCAATGATCGACTCTCTCTATATATACTCTGGAACCAAGTGGATCACAAAATTTTGAATGTGGAGCATCCACTGTGTGAAACAGATACAGTGTGGATGCTGGGATGTATAGACCTAGCGGTTATATAGCGGGTCCCGGTTGGATCCCCGGTTATGGTTGTGGTTATTTTTTTTCCTCGGTCTCGGTCGGTCGTAGTGGTATCACGTATTCTAGGTGGATGCAGAGGATTTTGTTGGAGCAGCGGCGGTGGCTGGATTCTGGGTTTGGAGACGATCTGTTAGGTCTGTTCTAGTTCTAGTTCTAGTGTCTAGCACATCTCTCCCATCCTCATCATAACGGATTTTAGGTCACTCAGCCAACAGTGACAAACGGGATCAACAACGGGAAATAATATTGATGATAACAACAACAACAACAAAACTCCCAAAACTTCCAGCAGCCAGCCAGCCTGCAGCTCCAAGTGTGATCCAAACAGAAGCCAAAAATATTGAAAAAAAACAACACACCCACACACCCACATACACAGACACACTTTAATCTCTAATACCGGGAGAGAATATCCGCAATGGTTTCCATTATAAATCATCATCAATTGTTCAATGATTCCATCAATGATTGTGGTGTGTCCATGATGATCAAGCTCTGATTGATTCTGGAACAACAACAATAATTATTATAATCTGAATGGAAACCGGATCAACGGATTGACGGTGTTTAATCTTCCTGAAGATGACCCTTTTGTTATTGTTTTGATTGTTGTTGGGTTTTTGAATTTGTTTTAATTTTGAATTTTGTAATTTATATACACCCACCCACACGCCCACACGCACATAAAATACTTATATAGTTGTTTTATACTAGTTGTTCAAATTATACGTATTGTAATTTTTGAATTTTTGAAACCGGAAACTGCCCAAAACTACCCAAATTTTTAAAACCACAAATGTTCACTGAATGTTCATGTTGAATCCCGGGATTCCGATCCGATTTCCGGAACGTGCTTACACAACAACAGCAAAAATTTTAGCCAGAATATTGTAGCGGAAATATAGACGGGAAAAACCTCAATCAATCAATCAGTGCTATGAGACTTAAATCTTGGAACAAGCTAAAAAAATCATTGCCATCATCATCATCGCCATGTCCAAATCGGTAAGAAAATATGAACATCCGTTACGATATCCGTTACGATACGTTTAATTTTTGCCAAATAGTATTCCAATATACCCAGACCATTCAAAGTATGGTCTGCCGATCGACAAAAACGTAAATCGATCACTGCCAGTAATTTGAACGAATTCAAGATTCGTGCCGCCGAAAAATTAGGCTATGAAAATTATTATCATTTAAGAGTGGTACTGGAACAGGATGGTACCGAAGTTGAAGATGATTCCTATTTTCAATCAGCCGAAAACGATACGGTCTTTCTATTATTACGTGATAATGAGAATTGGTCACCACCAGGAATGGATGCACTCAAATCAGGTTGGATTTATTTGTTTGTTTTCTGTTTCCGGATTCTTTGCAATCGTCTTTTGTTCTTGTCGTTGTTGGCAGCTTTATCGGCTATTCCTCAAATCGTTTGTGATACAATCAATTCATTGAAATTAGCTAACAAATCACCAGCATGGTCGATCAAAGATGACCAAGGCTACATCACTGTAACATTACAATGGGAACATGATGATAAATTAAAGTATCTAAGTGATTATGAGGAGCCTTCCTGGAAATTGTCTTCACAACAGCTTCAACAACAACAACAACAGTCACAACAACATCCGCCACAATTTCGCCACCATCAACCGCCAACAATGCCGCCTTCCTATTCTGCTCAATATGGAGATAAAATTTATAGCTCAACATTTCCTAGGCCAAGCTCTAGCCGAACAAAATCATATGAAATGTATTTACGTGGCCTGAGGAATCTTGGCTTTGGACCACACGATCCTGGATCCTGGACACAAACACTGCCATTCAATAAAACATTGTCTGCCGATGATTTTTCATCAATGATCATTGATCGACCGATAGATGCCGATTTAAGCTCAGCCATTGATCTCACTTCATATTGTGATTTTCATTGTTCTTCATTACACCGCGATGGTGGCTCAATCAAAGTTAGCAAATCAGTAGGTACATCGCCAATTATGGATTTCAATCGTATTATATCGCCAATACCGACCACGACACAAACAACCACAGCAATAACCACGGCTAGAATGACCACCGGACATACCATCACCAGCGCCACCACCTTGCCAACAACTGGAACAACGATGGCGTCGATGGCCAAAGCTCAATCGCAACAACAACAATATGATGATGATCAAATCCGACAGATTGCTCAAACCACCAGTAGTGGTGGTACAACCAGTTTACAGAAAGTGAAAAAAGGACATGTACGATTTATGGACCTGGAAAAGGAAATGGATCGAATGGATAAAAGAAACATATCTTTAATGGAATTGATCAATGGACATTCGTTTGATGGTGGCCGGTTAGGTGGCGTTGGTGCTGGTGGTGCTGGTATGTTAGAAGCAACAGCCGCAGAAGGATCGGAAACAGAATCCGAAACGGAAACAACCGAACGTGATGATGAACAATTATGTGAACGTTACCTATTACTTGTTGATCAATTACATGCAAATCATAAAAAACATTTAAGCATCAAAGATATTGGTATTATTTTGGAACGATTGAAAACGAAAATCATCGATATTGATAAATTGGAACGAGATAAAGAAAGTATTGATTGCTATAATTGGCTTATAAAGGCCATCATCAAAGGTGACATGCTACGTGAGATTGGTGTTGTCTACAATGGTCAATATTATTCATTGATGGAACATCCGGGATATTTTTGATGATACAACAATCAGATTAATTAACCAGTGAGACTCGAAGATCGAAGAGCGGAAGAGAGCATTTTGTTTTGTTTCATCAAAATTTGTTTATTCGTTCGTGTTTGTTTTCGACAAATTTATCATCAATATTTTTTTCTTCTTGTTGTTGTTGAAATTAACCAACCAACACACCCACCCCTGATCCCCTAATCCCTAAAATATCCTTGGATTCTTAATCGCTTGGATTATCAACCCCCGGGAAGAAACCAGATCTTACTCCTAATACTCCAATAATATCATCAGCAATCTGTTCTGTTAGAATATCAGACCCAAAGCAAACAAACAACAATCTTATTTCAAACACCTACACCCATCCACGCCCATACCTGTCCACACCCACATACACACACATATTATTGTTGAAAATTCCATAAAATGTCTTTCGAATCTTTGATTTTCTCATAGCCTCTCTCGCTCTCTATTTGTCTATCACACCTCCCAGTACACCCACTCACACATCCACATTTACACCCCCAACTGATCCAATTTGAACAAGCACCTTTTGCTCCCAAAATAATCCACACTTGCTCCTATCCATTCAACACTATGATGGTCATCATGATGATTACCGACCGAGAACAACAACCGGATTGTGGCTCAATTTTCACATGTTGGAATTATCCTTCATCCTTCTAGCTTTGGCTGATGAACCGTTATTCCTCTTTATTTCATCCATTCAATTATCCTTCTTGTTTGTTTGATCTTCTTCAATATAATATTCCTTGATGATGTTTACACCCACAACCACCGCACAACCATTAAATACTTGCTCTCTTTCAATTGTAAAACACAAAAATGTGCTGTGTTGATGTTAAATGCTACTGTTGCTGTTATTATTGCTGTTGTTGTTATATAATTTGAATATTCTAAATGGAAATAACGGAATCAAATAACGGAACTTTGGAACGACGGATCCTGTGATCCCCGTGTGGTGGATAATCCAGGATGGGGATCCAGGATTCTTATGCAAAATATTATTATTATTATTATTATTATTATACAATAATCTATATACCGAAAGCCTTATGAATTGTTTTTAACAATAATAATAATAATTTTAATTTTAATAATAATTATAATAACACACACAAACAAACATACACGCATTATTAATAATTTTGAAACAAAAAAAAATTTTATGTAATTATTAGTACCGAAAATAGCGACTGCGCAAGGACACAAACCAAACCACGCCCAACAAACAAGCCAAACTTTTTTCTGTTCAAATTATATCCAAGGAGGAGGAGTCCCACCCAAAATGAATTAAATTAAATGTGCAAACAAGCAAGCAAGAGCAAGTGTGAACAAAAGCAAGTGGGCATGGGCTTCAATGACCAGTGTGTGTGTGTCCATGATTGACCAATACACTAATCACTAGTCACACTAGTCAGATTGATTTGATTGGTCGTCTTCACCAATCACCAATACACTGAATTGGTTTTGCGCAAGCAAAAATTAAACGTTGTTGTCGTATTATTATTATTATTATAGGTCTTGATTGGTCGTCTGTTTTCTTCATCATTATCATCATCATTGTCATCATCATCAGCATTATTATTAGTATTATTAGCTCCGCCTCTCATTGGTCGTCTGCTGCTCTGTTGTCTACCATTGTTCATTGGCTTGCTTTCATTCGATTGGCTTGACGTTGCCGTTGTGCTGGTTGATGATGATACTGGTTTGTGACTGCCTCCATCATCATTGTTATAAGTATTAACGTTGTTACTGTTACTGTTGTTGCTGCTCAACACGCCCAAAGGATTGATCCTAATAGTAATGAAATACAAGGGATAATATAAAATCAAAGGCGTATCATTAAGAAGGCTGTTGTTCAATTGTTCTTGGTGTAATAACAACAATAAGAATAGATCCATTACCTTATATAGCTAACACTATTAGTATGTAATAATAATGGATTGGGCGAATTATTAGCATTAGCATTATTAGTATTAGTATTATCATCCTTTTTCAACAGTTGTCTTTTCCATTCCGGTATGCTACGGGATTTTTTCTCCTCAAACTCCTTGATGATCATCTCTTCCGCTTCTTTTCGGGCTTTTTCCGCTGCTTTTTTGGCCAACATATTTCTTTTCCACAATGGTATCTCATTACCTTTTGGATCTTGTTCTGGTATACGTTTCAAATACTCTTCCGTGGTATAATTCCGGGCCAATTCAGCTATTTTGCTTTTGACCTAAACAGACAGACAGAGTGGAAATACAATCTGGCCAGAAAAAATGTACCACCTTGGTTTTCCGGAATAAGTCCCGAACGGCTGAGGCTAGAATAAAAATTCAAAATTTACCGTAAACTAGAGATCCTAGTTTG
>JAOZJS010000804.1:0-19706 GCA_025882695.1 Amerodectes protonotaria
TGTTATGGTACTTGCATTGTTTGAATCGTACTTTTTTTGAATCTGTTCTCAATGAGCTCAAAAATCAAATCCATCTAAATCGTGATCTAAAAAGCTATAGTGTATGGTGATAGTTGGGATTTGTGCGTCACTGATATTACAAAACACTCCCATTGGCTCTAAAAGCCGAAAAGCATCCTGGATTTTTTTAATACTTTGAAAGTACTTTACTGACATACCTGCAATGTATGAATTGTACTTTTTTGAATTTGTTCTCAATAAATTTGGCGCCCAAAATCAAATCCATCCATTTGAATCTTGATATAATATGCCATATTGCTGGTATGTGATGATAGTTTGGATGTATGTGTTTCTGTTTCTTCAAAAAAAAAAACTTCCATTGGTTCGGCTGGTCGACTTCGTACAAATGAATGACTTTAACAAAAAACTAAAGACGCTTTTATACAAAAACGAGACATGAAAATTTACAATAATGATGACAATGATTCAGAGGCAATATATAATGAGTAACGTTGTGACCGATGCAAAAGTTTAACCTCAAGTCATCAATGCTATCGTTGTCATATTTTGAACTCAAGTCAGTCATCAAATATTTGGCGATTATTTTAGTATATAAGACCTCTTGTTTTTTTTGTGAAAATTCATTCAGTATTCAGCCCTACCGCGTCACTGTAGTATTGGTCCGCCGATCGCTAACAACGTCCAAGTCGATGACGATAATGATATCGACGCTTTCTGATTGGGCAAAACACTCCATTTGGCTTGGCAATCAATCAATCAATCAATCAATCAATCAATCAAAACACGGGTGGTCAAAGATTATCGAGCATTTAATTAGCATCATTATGGATTAGTAATTAATAGTTAATCAATCGATTTATTTATAAATAAATCCGATTTTTGTGTTTAGGAGTACAAGTGTTTTGTTTGAGTGTATTATGTTTGTGCGTCCGCTGTTGGTTAATTCGCCGCATTATCCGCTGAAAAATTTGGTAAAATGTTCACGGGCAATGATCATACGCTGAATCTGTGCGGTTCCTTCATAGATCTGGAATATTTTAGCATCACGCATTAATTTTTCCACCGGATATTCCGAATTGAATCCGGCACCGCCGAATATTTGAACAGCATCCGCAGCGGCCTTATTGGCCAAATCTCCAGCCCAACATTTAGCAATGGAAGCCCAATAGGTATTACGTCGGCCATGATCAAAATCATATGCGGCACGCATATAGGCCAAACGAGCAGTTTCAATACCGATCACCATATCGGCCAACATGAACTGTACCGCTTGATGTGTGGCGATTGGTTTACCAAAAGTTTTTCTTTGCATCGAATATTCGGTGGCCTCGTCCAGGGCCCGTTGTGCCAAACCAACTGCACCGCTAGCCACCGGTGGTCTGGTCAAATCGAATGCGCCCATTGCAATACGGAAACCTTTATGTTCTTCACCGACCACATTCTTTTTAGGAACCACAACACTTTCGAATGTTATGCCGCGTGTATCCGAACATCTTTGACCCATGTTCCATTCTTTACGGCCAATAATTACGCCCGGAGTGTTGCTTTCCACTATGAAACCAGTGAATGATTCGCCTGGTTTACCTTTCGGATCAGGATTGGAACGGGCCAAAACAAAAAACCAATTAGCATAGCCAGCACCGGTGATCCACATTTTCTGTCCATCAATCACCCAATCACCATCGGCATTTTTCGTGGCTTTAGTACGAATACCGGCCACATCGGAACCAGTACCTGGTTCGGTAACGGCATATGCACAAATCAATGGTTCGGCAGCACATCTACCAAGGTATTCTTTTTTCTGTTCTTCAGTACCAAACAATACGACCGGTGCTTGTCCAAGGCTGTTTGCCGACAAAACCGTACCGATACCTGTACAACCGTAGGCAACTTTCTCCTGAATCATACAATGATCCAATAATGGCAATCCCAAACCACCATATTCCACCGGAATGATTTCGGTGACCAAACCAAGTTCGTGTGCTTTCTTGAATATATCCATTGGAAATTCACCAGTTCTATCATATTCGGCTGCTTTGGGAATGATTTCCTCTTTAGTGAATTTTTCAGCCAATTCCAACATGCTTTGCTGGTCTTCGGTCAATTCAAAATTAATTAGATAAGGAGCATTGGAGCCATGAGCCAATCTATTTTGGCTGGTGGAAAATGTACGTGATACCGCCGAGGCCGTTGAAGTCAAAGAAGCATTGTAATTTTTCAATGTTTGCGTACACGTCTTCCATAACGACGTTGAACGAAGCAAATTGGCCGTCATTTTTATTTTGCCTGGTCAATAATTAATAAATCAATCATTGAAATGATTTGATTGTATTCGTTTAATTTTATATGAAAAGCTAGTATCAACAATTCATCACCAACCTTTTAGTTTTAGCAACTTTATAATTTATAACGATGATGATGATTCACGTAAACCGAGCTAAACAGGATCAAACTGGGTACATTTGAAAACAAACAAACAAGTAAGTAAGTATTTAGGACAACGAATGATGTGAGAGACTTAAAACATTTGCACTCAAACGATACTATCGATCATCGATTTTTGTTATGACACAAACATGAACATGAATTTAAAATTGCCACGGCAACCATATTCAATCATCAATTGTCTATGAGGAAGAAGATGGTACGTTTTTCGAGCAGTGCTCACTTACTTGTTATGATTATGTTTTTTTTTGTTTTGTTTTGACAATCTTCCCCTCACACAGAAATCAACAACAACGCAGCCAATACGCTCGTTTAATCATCAACGTTGTTGGCAATAGTCTGCACCAGGCTATGGAAATTTAGGCAAGTCAAGATAATTATTTTTTCATGTTTTTATTTTTGGTGTTCATTATCTTTTCACTAAAATTTGATAACAAAAAATTATCAACATTTGACAGGATTGGTGATTGAATTGGTTTCAAAGTGAAGAAAATTAGAACCTGGCTAAGCAAAAAAAAAATCGCAATATTGTAATGGTGTTGTTTGTTTTGGTTTGTTTCGGGCGTGTGCTTTTTCTATGAGAAATATATATGTTCAAATATCAGTGAAATTGATTGAATGGAATGGTAAAATCCAGAAAATTTAAAGAAGTATTTGGATGATAAGTTAAGAAACAAAGCTCATTTTTTTTCTTTATTTCCATTGATGTAGATGTTTGTCGAAAATCGATGGTAACATGATAAACATGATGGCCTACCAACAATGATAATTCATTGAAATCCTTTTTAAAAAAAATGTTATTGCTTGTTATTTCACTTCGTTGATATTTGTCATTGCCTATCCGAAGAAGCTTAGCAAAGTGAAATCCTAAAATTATTGAGCTTGTCGCGTGCATGTTTTCTTATGTTTGCCTGAATTTATTGAAACTAATTGAAACTAATTGAAACTAATTGATTGAAAAATGATCGAAAAACGAATCAAAACCCAGCGATTGATCAAAGCATTGGAGAAGAAGATTCTGGTGATCGATGGCGCAATGGGTACTATGATCCAAAGACACAGATTGGATGAACACCATTATCGTGGGGATATGTTCGAAGATCATCCATGTCCATTGAAGGGAAACAATGATCTATTATCATTGACCCAACCGAAAATAATCTATTCGATTCATATGGAATATTTGAATAGTGGTGCCGATCTGATCGAAACCAATACGTTCAGCAGTACCCGGATAGCTCAGGCTGATTATCAATGTACTAATCTGGTTAGAGAAATGAATCTACGTTCGGCTCAAATTGCCCGTAGAGCATGCGATGATTTTATGAAACAAAATGAAGGAACTTTGAAATTTGTTTGCGGATCATTGGGTCCTACCAATAAGACATTATCGATATCGCCCAAAGTTGAAGATCCTTCTTATCGAGATGTGGTTTGGGATGAACTGGTTGAAGCTTATAAAGAACAAACCATTGCTTTGCTTGATGGTGGTGTGGATGTAATATTGGTGGAAACCATAATCGATACGGCCAATTCAAAAGCGGCACTGTTCGCCGTTCGATCAGTGATGGAAGAACGTAAAGAATATGATGTGCCCATTTTCGTATCGGCCACCATTGTGGATAAAAGTGGCCGAACATTGTCCGGTCAAACAAGCGAAGCGTTCATAATCAGCACTGAACACACTAAACCATTGGCATTCGGGTTGAATTGTGCGCTTGGTGCCAACGATATGGAACCATTCATCAAACGAATCAGTAATTTTGCCACAAATTCGTTCGTGATTTGCTATCCGAATGCTGGTCTGCCGAATGTGTTTGGTGAATATGATGAAACACCGGAAAAGATGGCCAAACACATCAAACGATTCGCCATACAAGGCTATGTCAATATTGTTGGTGGATGTTGTGGTTCAACACCGGATCATATAATGGCCATAAGCGAAGCTGTGCAAGATATTCCACCGCGTAAAATCATGGGATTGTATGATGATCATTTGTCTGGTGCAACATATTTTGCCGGTTTGGAACCGTTCATTTTCAACAAGAGCACATTGTTCGTGAACATTGGTGAACGTTGTAATGTGGCCGGTTCGAAACGATTCGCTCGATTGATCAAACAGAAAAAATATTCACAAGCACTGCAAACGGCAAAAGATCAAGTGGAAAATGGTGCACAAATCATCGACATCAACATGGATGAAGGTATGATCGATGGACCAAAAGAGATGCGAAATTTTCTGAATTTGATCAGCACCGAACCGGAAATTTGCCGTGTACCGGTTTGTATTGATTCATCAAAATTCGAGGTGATCATGGCCGGTTTGAAGTGTACACAAGGCAAAGGTATTGTCAATTCGATCAGTTTGAAGGAAGGTGAAGAAGAATTCGTGCGGAAAGCGAAGATTGTTCAAGCGTTTGGCTTCGCCGTGGTGGTCATGGCGTTCGATGAGAAAGGTCAGGCCACCGAAGAAGATGACAAAGTGAACATTTGCATACGAAGCTATAAAATATTGGTGGAAAAGGTGGATTTCAATCCGAACGATATCATATTTGATCCGAACATTTTGACCATCGGTACCGGACTGGAGGAGCATAATAATTATGCGGTGAATTTTATCAATGCCACCAAAAGAATCAAAGAAGCTTGTCCTGGTTGCCACATTAGCGGTGGTGTTTCCAATCTTTCGTTTTCGTTTCGTGGTATGGAAACAATACGTGAGGCGATGCATTCGATATTTTTGTATCATGCCATCCAAGCAGGCATGGATATGGGCATTGTGAATGCTGGAAATTTACCATTGTACAATGATATTGAACCAGAATTGATGAAACTATGCGAAGATCTGATTTGGAACAGAGTGGCGGATGCAACCGAAAAATTGCTACAATATGCTCAAACACATAATGATAAAGGTGCCAATGTTGCCACCAATGTTCAAGATTGGCGTTTGGAGACGGTCGAATCACGGCTTGAGTATTCATTGGTGAAAGGTATTGATCAGTATGTTGAGGAGGATGTTGAAGAATGTAGACAGAACACCGAGAAATATCCACGGCCATTGCATGTGATCGAGGGACCGTTGATGAAAGGTATCAGCGTGGTTGGTGATTTGTTTGGCGAAGGGAAAATGTTTCTGCCACAAGTGATCAAATCAGCACGGGTGATGAAAAAAGCTGTTGCATATTTGATACCATACATGGAACAAGAGAAAAGAGATAATGAATCATTGAAGGAGGAACATCCAACCACGGTGGTGATAGCCACGGTCAAAGGTGATGTACATGATATCGGAAAGAATATAGTCGGTGTGGTTCTTGCATGTAATAATTTCAAAGTGATCGACCTTGGCGTGATGACACCATGCGAAAAAATCATCGAAGCCATCAATGAACATCAGGCTGATATTGTTGGTTTGAGCGGTTTGATCACGCCATCATTGGACGAAATGATCGACGTGGCCAAAGAGCTGCAACGGCTTGATTATCGTATACCGTTGCTGATCGGCGGTGCAACCACATCGAAAAAGCATACTGCGGTGAAAATATCTCCTAGATACAGTGCCCCGGTGGTGCATTGCTTGGATGCATCCAAAAGTGTTATTGTTTGCGCAAAATTATTGGATGTGAATCAAAAGGAGGATTTTTTGGAGGAGATCAATGAAGAGTATGAAGAGATCCGTATCGATCATTATGATTCATTACAGGATCGTGTTTATTTGAATTATCCATTGGCTAAAGCCAAAAAGCAACAATTGATATTCGACGAGACAACCATTAAGGCGCCGACTTTTTTGGGCGTGAAAGTTTTCCAAAATTATGATCTGAAAACATTGCGCCAATATATTGATTGGAAACCATTCTTTGATGTTTGGCAATTGAGAGGAAAATATCCGAATAGAAATTATCCGAAAATTTTCAATGATGACAATGGTAATGTACTTTTGTATTTTTTTTTGTTGTGTTGTTGTTGTTTTGGATTCTTTTTAAAATCATTTAATTTCTATTTGGTCCGCGGACAGTGGGCGCCGAAGCTAAAAAAGTCTACATGGATGCACAATTGATGATTGATAATTTGATACAAACCGGTGGCTTGGTAGCGAATGGAATAGTTGGATTTTTCAAAGCCAATTCCATCAATGATGAAGACATTGCCGTGTATGATGAGGATGGTCAAGAACTGTGTCAACTTTGCGCTCTACGACAGCAAGCCATGAAGGATAGCCACGATAATTCTGCATACGTATCATTGGCTGATTTTGTTGCGCCCAAAGAATCCGGTCAAACCGACTATATTGGATTGTTCGTTGTGAGCGCTGGATTCGGATGTCAGGAATTGTGCTCGAAATATTTGGAACAGAATGATGTATACAATGACATTATGATCAAAGCGGTTGCGGATCGTTTGGCTGAAGCGTTCGCCGAAGAGCTACATGAACGTGTTCGTAAAGAGCTGTGGGCCTATCAACCGACCGAACAATTGGATGCTGGTGATTTGCTGAAAGTGAAATATCAAGGTATTAGACCGGCACCGGGTTACCCGAGCCAACCGGATCATACGGAAAAATTGAAATTCTGGAAATTGTTACAAGTGGAACAGAACACTGGGATCAAGCTGACAGAATCATTGGCCATATGGCCATCTGCATCCACTTGTGGATTGTATTTTGCACATCCAGAATCGAAATATTTCGCCGTCGGGAAAATCGAAAAGGACCAAATGCAATCATATTCCAAACGGAAATCGATGCCATTGAAGGATATGGAAAAATGGCTCAACACAGCGTTGGCATATGAAGTTTAGAGATTTATTTTTATAATGACGAATATTTTATAACTTGTTGTTTGTACGTGAATTCATGATGATGGGAAAATTATTGTTGGAACAAATTTTATAATGATAATAATATTTAAATATATAATTCTGATTAAAAATCCATAAACGGTATATAATAATGTATAATAATTATATAATAGATGTATAATAATCGACCAGTCTCTATATTATATTAGCTTGTCCTGGCCATCATCATCATCATCATCGAAATTTCTGGTTAATTAATCCGCAAAATATCAGCTAATAATAATTTCGATGATATTGATGAATAAATCAATATTTTCAATCAAATTTCGTATCAATCCGAAAATATTCCATTATTTGATCTGCTCGATAATCCACATATGGTGAATTCAAAATGCCCGCACCGGACATGATTCCTGCTTCATTGCTATCGGCCGGTTTTGAACGTAATAGATGGCCACCCATTTCATTGGAATTGATCACATCACCGTATTCACCGATTATCAAACCATAGATGCCCAACTCATCAACTAATTCAAAATCATTCAGTTGTTGATCGTCAGTGTTTTCTTTTTCGATTACAAATTCGGTTAGATATGATTGTTGTTCGATGAATTCCATTAAGAATAGATCACGACATTCAGTGTCGGATAGTTCGTCCAATTTTTCCACTATTTCTTGACCGAAAACATTGTTCCCTCCACCTTCTTGATTGGATTTCAGCACAAAACCATTGGGATCTGCTTCCACCATTTTTCTGGATTTTTTGTTAATTTTATAAAAATTGCTAAATGTCGAGAACAGTTCATCGGCAAGGTCCCTTTCTTTATCATCAATGAATCGATCGAAAATTTTCCGATCCGTCAATAACATTTGAAAACATTTCAGTCCGGCCAATTGATATTGTATGGATGGGCATTTGATTGCTTTAGAGTTTTCGATTCGTTGACGAATTTCGAAAGATCTTCCATATGAATAATCATCGGTTCTATAACCGGTTCGATAATATACCACCGCAATTTCAACACCCAAAATTGTTCCCTGTGAATGATTGTAAACTTTCAATTCCAGTGTTTGGTCCGATCTTAAGGTCAAATCTCTGGCTTGGGCCAATTCTTCGAATGTACGACGATATATTTGCACATTTAAATTACGTTTGATCTCCCATTCTATTAATTTCTGGTCCATGGTATTGGCTTCATCCTGTTGGACCACCACCAGAATAGCCGCATTGATGCTATCATAAAGATGGTGTGCATCGATCAAAGTTTGTGCAATAAGATTACATGAATTATTGACTGGTAAATATTGTTCAATGTCACTGTCAGACAGTGGTGGTTGTTGATAATTGGCCACCGTATAACGATGAAGTTCTCGCACTTTGGTGCTGATACCACCAAAACCAACAGCAATGGTGTTTGTTTCCACTTGTTTTAAGCGTTTCAAAATATCGATCATATAATCAGTACGAAATATTCCAACTTGATGTTTTGCCTGGAAACCTTTCTCACGACTATTGATATAAACTTCATATAATTTTTTGATGAATTCATCCGAACTTTCCTTCAAATGTGTTTCCAAAAATTCATGATCATTAGCTATTTTGTGAATGATTTTGTTGTTTAATTTTTGCAATTTTTGAGCCAAATAAAAACATCGTGCATCCACTTTTGATGGGAAAACGGCCACCGGTAATGCATAGAATGTACGACGGCCATCGATAGGTATGGTACGAGCACAAATACCTGCATGAAGATTTTGGATTTTCGTTGATCAATGAAAATATCATCAAACCAATGTGTAACATTACCATTGACAATAGCATGATGGCGAACATCTTCGGCAACATCTTTCCATGAATAGATTGAATCCAATGGCATGAATGGTTCACGGGACATGATGGTGGATGATTTGATTTGTTTTCGGTGGTAACAAATCGTTGAAAATGAAAATGAATATCTTAATCTGAATGTCTGAAACAAGAGCAGAACAAAAAAATTAGGTACAATACAACGCAATACAACACAATACAACGAATACTGATTGATAATGATGATTGTTCGAATGCTTGACGAAAAATGACTCAATGATGATGATTATCGATTGTGATTGTGATTTTTGATCCACACGTCAAACAAGCAGCATACCGCACGAAATCACGCCACCAAACTATATATACGATGATGATGATGATGATAATAATAGCACCAATAACCAACCAACCAACACCAACACGACATTCGTTTGTAGGTGGCGTTGTTGTGGTTGGTGCTGGCTTGCAGCGATACACAAGCATGCTCGTTTGAGCACACCAACACACCAACACACACACACCACACATATATATCAGCCCACGAACGCGCAATGGTAAACTGGTGGTGGTGAACTGTGGTGTGTCGCGACGAGGGGGCTATTGGATATGAATCGATGCTATCGATCGATCATGCTTATCGCTATTTTCCAATACTCGCGATAAACACAGCACCATGTCGATTTATGATCATGTCGATTGTTGTTGTTGTACCACGACACCACGACGACGAGGATGACGATCAATCAATGAGCATGCAACAAGAAGAACAAGAACAAGAACGATAATTCAAATAACACACCACCATCCATCCATCCATCAATGGGTTAATTGGCAGTTTTAATTTCAATTTTATTTAATTTTTGATTTACAAAAAAAAATTAAAAATTTTGACAAAATTAAACAAATTAAATTCTATCAACGATAAAAATTTAAATTGTTGTTGTTGTTGTTGTTGCTGTTATGATTATATTATACTTGATTATATCTATATTCATACATCATACGGATATAATCTTCCCTACGTTGTTTCCACAACACACGATTCGGATTAAAATTTGCACCATGTGGGCCAGCTGGAACATTGGATGGGCCCAACGGTAAACGATAGTCCAAATATGGTGAGGTCAAAATTTCGCTACCTAACAAGTACATTGAATCGCCCATGTCGGCCGGTTTCGAGCGCATAATGAATCCCCCGAAATGATTTTGATGAATCTCATTGCTACCATATTTGCCGATCATCATACCGTAGATACCCAAATCATCGACTAATTCTAATTGTTCAATCTCTCCATAATCAGTGGAGTCCATTTCGATAATAAATTTGTCTGAATATGGTTTTTGTTTTATCATTTCGGTTAGCATTAAATCAGCTTTTTGGCTTGGACAGAAATCTGTACTATTGGGTACTGCCTGAACACGAACAATTTCCGCATCCTCATATTTAGACATAATCAGCCATTTTTTCGGATCCTTTTTCACCATTCCTGTGCTTTTTTCATTAATTTCAAAATACTTATTGTAAGTCCCGAACAGTTCGGCACTAGCATTATCTGGTAAATTAATGAGTTTCCGGAAAATTTTCTGATCACTTAGCAACATTCGGAAAATGGGCAATCCGGCCAATTGATACTGAATTGATGGGCATTTTATTGCTTTGGATTGTTCAATTTGTAGCCGTATTTGGAAAAACAATTCATTGCAATAATCCTCGGCTCTATGACCGGTCCGGTAATATACCACACTGATCTCAACTTCTACCGAGGTTTTCCGTGAAAGATTATGAATTTTCAAAAACAATGCTTTGTTTTGCACATTCATGTTCAAATCATTGGCCAATTCTTCGAATGTACGGCTATAGATTGACACATTAGTAGAACGACGTCGGATTTGCGTTTCGATCGACTTTTGGTCGATTGCCATTTCATCATTTTTTGGCACCACCACCAAAATTGCCACAGTTCCGGCCGCAGTTCCAGCCCCAGCCCTAGCACCATAAAGTTTGTGTGCATCAATCAAAGTTTGTACAATACGCCATGATGATTGATTTTGGGGGAGATATCTTTCAATCTCTTCCTCAGAATACGGTGGATGTTGATATGATTTAACCGTATAATGATGAAGATGGCTCATACCGGAACTGATTCCACCGTAACCAACAGCCATGGTTTTTGTTTTGATTTGTTTCAAGCATTTCTTTATATCAATGATATAATCAGTACGAAATACGCCCGCCTGGTATTCAGCATTGAAACCTTCTTCACGACATTTGTTATAGATTCCATATAATTTTTTAACAAATTCATCGGTACAATTTTTCAAGTGTGTTTCCAAAAATTCATGATTATTAGCAATATTGTGGATGATTTTGTTGTTCAATACTTGTAACCGTTGAGCGGAAGCAAAACAAACTGCATCACATTTTGATGGAAAAACGGCCACTGGTAATACGGAGAATTTACGTCGGCCATCCATAGTTGTGACACGAGAACATATACCTGCATGACGATGATTTTGATATTCGGTGATAATGATAATAATGATAATAATAATAATAATAATAATGATAATAATAATAATAATAATAATAATAATAATAATAATAATAATAATAATAAATTTGATGATCAAAAACATCAAAAACATATCAAAAAATTACCATTCAAAATAGCATGAAGGTAAACATCTTCAGCAACATCCTGCCACGATTGAGACGGATCCAATGGCATGAATGGTTCACGTGGTTGTAGGATCAAATTTGGATCATGGTACTGTTCTGGAGGTGGCATGATGATAAATTTGTGGTTGAGATCAAATTGGAATGTCCAGGAGAACAAAAATCAAGCGCAATAATGGTGAATCGGATGGTGAATGAATGAATATGATCAAAGCACAAAAAACAGCATGCAATTTTCTCTTGTGGTGTGGTGATGCACGTTATTGTTTACTCTCTTCACAAAATTCAAGCGAAAAATGAGCTTGGCGCTCGTATGATAAGGCCGTTTATATATGTGAGCATGCATCTGCGAGCATGCGCGTGCGTGCCATGCTTCTGTGTATGTGATCGGCTGGTGTACGTGGCGCCATCTGGCGAATAACTGGTGAACTTCGATTCGAATCAATACGAATAATGCGACAAAATGCGCCAATTTAGCTATCTATCTCAAAATACACCCGCGATGAGCACACACACACACCGATGGAGGGGGCGGCAGCTTTTAATAAACATATTGATTTATCGATTGTTGTTGCTGTTGTTGCACCATGACGTTGTGCTGGAAGCAACAAGAAGAAAGAAGAACAAAATTCAAATAACACCCCATAACCATGGTTACTTGACAGTTTTTGTTTGAGTTTGAGATTGTTTGTTTAAATTTAAATTTTTATTTTCATTTTTAAAAAATTAAATAAAAAATATTTGAGAAAAATAAAATAAAAATCAATCCCAAAAACAAGCAACGATGAACAAAAACAACGAACAAATGACATTGTTTGTTTGAAATTTGTGTGATTAGTTCGTCTCGTCTCGTCTCGTCTCTTGGATTTGGACCAACCGAAATGACCCGTTATACAGGCATAGTTTTCATCATAATTATTGTGGCCGTTGTATTCTATCAAAGATGTAATTATCGTTGTTATCGGTGTTGTTGTTGATAAACGTTACAGTTACTTTGATGATGATTTTGACAGGAATTGTTGTTGTTGTTTTTGTTGTTTTTTTCAGACCAGAAACAACAAGATTACAGAAGAATAAACATGTTACGGGACAACTTTGGCACGGATGCTAATGATGATGATGATGGTGATGATAATATCCAGGGTAATAATCATGAGGATGATAATTATGACGCTAATGTCCAAGACATCGATGTCCAAGATGATGATGATGATGATGATGGTGATGATCATCGTTCAACCATGGTAGCCACCAATTACATGAGTGATCTAAATGAATATTGTGATACCATTTGTAAGCTTGAACAATGTAAAACAGGTAAAACAGATTCATACCAAACGAATCAATGTGTTTGTTACAATGATGGTGATAGAAAATGCGATAACTAATCAATAGAATGATAATATTTTATTATAATTATTATAATAATTATATTGTATAATATTTGGATGATACAAAACAATCCCCGAAACAAATGGTGGGCTTTGGATCGATTCAATTCTGGATTCAATTATTGTTAACATTATTGTCATCATTATTAGTGCTATTATTATCATTATTATTATTATTATTATTGTTGCTGTTAATATTGGTACGATTGAAACGTGAATAAGTAAGACATTCTCGGAGGAAAACATAAATATCATCGGGTGCCACACCCATTTGAATAAGATTTAAAACATTTCTGAAAAAAAGAGACGAGAGAGAGAATTAGTTTAGAGAATTTGATTTAAATCAATCAATCAATCAATCAAAAATGGATACTTGGCAATATCATGTGGTAGATTTACATCGACCGTACTGGCCAGATCAATGTAAACAGATGTTTGATCATTTTGATTGAAATCTTTCGATGTCGATGAAGAAGAATTACGATCAGGACTATTGTAATTCAATGAAAAATCATTGGATGAGTTGGAGGACATTTTTGGTTTGGAACATCAACCAAAACAATGACAATAATATTCAGCGCTCGATAAACGGCAAAACATAAACAACAACAACAATGGACTCGGCGATAGATGGAGCTGTTCACAAAAGTAATGATGCGTGCGCGCGAAATTTGAAATTTAAAATTTAAAGAAATGAACAAAATCAAAATCAAATCGAATCATCATCATCATCATTTAATCATCAGTAAAAAATCATAAGAAAGGTAAAAATGTTGCAAATGGAAATCATGGTGAAAATCCAAAAAAAAATTGATTTTGAATCCGGCAATGAATTCGATCCCGATCCTGATCCACAACGAAATAATTTTGGATCAGTTTCCCATGAATTTTCATGATAGAAATCAAAATGATCTTTTGGTTGGTTGTGGTCTGATGTTTCAGTGTAAGTGTATGATGATGATGAATTAGGATCCTGGAATCTGGATACTTCTACCGGGCCACAAAATGTTATCATATTTTCCACGAACCCTTCACGATGTTGGCAAGTACTTTCAATCACTCGGTGGTAGGTTATGACTATATTCGGTCCAGAACCATCCCAACTAGGACAAGAACGACGTTTGAGCAGCCAGTATCCACCACAATGTTTACAATTCAATGGATTCTGGTATATAACGATACTGGTGTAAAACGCAAACAACGGACGGAATACATTCTCGGGCAAATATTCAATGGAATTGTTGCTTAATTTCAATTCCATACTACAAGGAATCTGGAATGTATCCTTATGGAACGACCGTGAAGTAAGACGATTATCACTCAAATCAATGAAAAAACGTATATCAGTTCTCTCAAATGAATCAATACAATCGTCCACTATGGTGAAGCTAAGAGAATATGGTTGCAATTCTTCGATACCGTTATTGCTCAAATCCAACAATCGTAGTAAGGATAATTTCTGGAATACATTGGATGGTATCATTTTGATATGATTACCTTTCAACGATATTCTCCTCAATCGTATCAATGTTGTTGTATCCGGGCGTTTTGGATTGATGAATGCATTGGCTGGTAAAAATTTCAATCCACAATTTTCAATTTCTAGCCATTCCAGATTCACAAATTTCATGATCAATCGAAATATCATCATGATGGATTCTTCATCATCATCATCACCACCACCGAACAGATTTGGATTGGACAAAAATTTCAACTCTGTAGTGATTGTTTCGGTTCCTTTGAATGCATCCAATTCTACCGTTGAAAGATAATAATTATCCTCGATGATTATCTCCTGGAAACAATATTCGCCAATCGTTTTGTTCAGTAATGTTTCCAATGAAGAATTGGCTAAAATTAATTTCGGTAGCCATTGTTCTTGTTGTTGTTGATGAGCAGCATCTTTATTGTTATTGTCCGATGACGATGACCGATGATCATCACCATCAACACAACTATATGGTGGCGGTATTCCATGAAAAATATACCGTAAATTGATCGGATTAACCAAGCCCAAACCGCAACGTATCTCACGATTTCGATCATTACATTCGCATGGTTTCAATAATTGTTCTGGTGGACAATGGCGAGGATTTTGGTCTTCATGACAATGATGATGATGATAATAATAATGATGATGATGGTGATGATGATGATCATGATCATGATCAACCAGAATCCCAGATCCTATAATTGAAGCCAGAATTATGGTGATAATTACCAATGATAATATGAAGGATTTAAAATGGATCATCTTTTCCAATGAACATCGGTTGTTAGCTGAAGTAGACCAAGATGAATACTAACCACCACACGGACAAGATGGTGATGGTGGTGGTGTGATGTTTCACACACTTACCACGAAATCCACCAAGATGACAACCAGGACGATGTTGTTGTTGTTACCATTGTTGTTGTTGTTGTTGGTGATTCTAAGAATACGAGCTGTGTGCACATGTGTGTGTGTGCTTGCTCTGGTTGAGCATTTTTCCCTCGTTGAGTACACCTCACTGGCAAGCGAACAAGCGAACAAGCGAACGAGCGTTCAGCCAGCTTCGTCGTGCGTTAATTTATGGCAAGCAGCTTTCTAGCTTTAACGACCAAAGTCCAAAGCCAGATGTGTCCTTGTGGCCTATGGCCTTGTCCATCCATCTCCAGATCATGTGACTCGATGCCTAAGCAGTACCTAAACAATATGGTGTTTTGGTTGGCTGGCTAACTAGCTGGCTGGCTGTGGTAATTTGATCCTTTGAATTTCCAATTCTCACGCCACCACCATCATGGCCTTGGCCAAAATTCTCCGAAAACAGTTTGATTTATGGCTCAAAGATGGCGCTTAAGTTTCCTGGTTTTCAAAAACGGGGCGAAGCGCAAAAAAAATGATCGCACTTCAAAGGGAGTGTGTAAGCCTGTTTTTTTTTTTACGAATTTTTTTTTTCGTTGTTTGTTTGCATGTGAGCGAGCGAGCCAAGGTGTGTGTGTGCTATGCGAGCAGGTTAAATCAACGTTCAACCATTCGCGTTCACGTTCAAGCTGTCGTCTCGTTTCAGCTTGGCCAATGCTGGTTAGGTTGTACGAGAACGTACGCAACATAACGTTTGGTAGTGGTAGTTTATGGCCCAGCTTTAGCTCTTCAGCTTCAGCTTCGTTCATTATTATCATCATTATTATCGTTATTTTGTTTGTTGTCCAATGTCCAAGCTCGTACACCACACTACTAGTAGTTGGACAAGTGTGGAAATTCAATTTTGATCGTCGTCTTTGTCGTCTTCTTCTCTCTCGTGGTGTTATCGTCGTTGTGAATGAACGAACAAATAATACGACAACAACAATGAGAAGAAGAAGAGAAGAAGAAGAAGTTCCCGGTGGACTACCATCATCATCATCATCCGCAACTTCGACATCGACTTCGACTTCGACATCGAGTCAGCAGCAGCAGCGCAAGAAATCGAGCCAAGCTTCAGCTAGCTCTTCTCCACACACACACACACAACACGATCGCACATTTCGCAGTAACAAGTCTTGATCCTTGATCCTTTCATTTTGGCTGATGTTCATGTTGGTGGTGCAAACCATCACCACACACACACACACTAACATATTGATGCTTGATGCCACCACCATCCTGATCCTGATCCTCATCACCATCCAACAGCAGCAACGACAGCACACAAGCAGCATCACAACGAACACCAAACACACACACACACACTTGGATGAAGACGACGACGACGATCATCGAAACGACGAGAACATCAAAATGTGACAAAGAGAAACGAACGAAAACGTCGAAAAAATGTCAACCGAAACAGCCAACGAAAAAGTGTTATTTTGTTGTGTGTTAATTTTCTCGAAAGGTTATTGGATGTGATTGACTAACACACGCACAGGCACACACACGAACGCTAACCAAATCAAATCAAATCCATCCTGTTTCTCCATGTTACTCTGATCACTGATTATCATATTGTTTGTTGGTGTGATTCACCTTTATCATTTGATTGATTGGCTGGAACATCATCATCATCATCCACATCGTCGTCTTGGTCGTCATCAATCGAATCTCGAAATCAATGCATCAATTGTACCATCATCTTGATTATCATCCCGATCATCATTATCATCATCATTCTACAAGACCAACAACGAGAACAATTAATACTGATTATTGGGTAAGTTCTTAAAACTGAATCTGATCTTGTAGAATAATCATAATGACGATGATAATGATGAGGATGATGATGATGAAAGTTTGTCGCTTGATTGGCCATTCTGATTGGCCAGTTTTTCAGCCAACCAATCCTCGTCTTCGTCGTCTTCTTAATGTGTGTGCGATTAATGCGCACATTAGGCGACCGTTAGGTTGGAAGCCAAACAACCCGACAACCAATCAAACAAACAAAATTTATAAGACCCTGTAAATCTTGTTTGACATATGAGAGAGGGGGAGAGAGTGAGAGAGAGATTGTCAATGTTTGATTAATACACACACACACCGAGAATATCAATACAAATGTTTTTGGGAACCAAGAACAACGAAGACGACGACCACGATCATCATCATCATCTAAAAAGCGATTTGATGGTGACAAGTGCGTGCATAAGCTCTGTGTGTGTGTGTGTGTATCTTAAGAAGCTTTTTTTTGAAAATTTCGGATTTTCAAGCAATTTAGATTAATTTTAGTTTAGTTAGTCTAGTCTTTTACTCTTCTTGTCTTCATCATCATCTCCTTCTTCTTCGTGTTCGTGTTCTTCTCGTATTCGTCGTTCACAAAATCCCAGTTTGGCTGAACTAGACTTGAGCTGGACACTGGCTCCCTGGCCTGGATTCTCCTCTCTGACATTAAGCCGCCGTGTGTGTGTGCATGTTTGCTTTTTTGTTTGTTTTTTTTGTTTGTTGGAGATGATCCATGGCAAATGAAAATGGGATGCGGCCCGAATGGATGGATGCTATTGGATGGACGGACGGCTGATTGCGTGCAAATTTCTCGTTTTTTTAAATTCAGTTAGCTTTTTGTGTGTAGTCTTCGTCGCTGTTAAGATTGTTGTTGTTGTGGTCAACAATTAACCAACAAACACTAACACGAGATCTCGTGGTTTCCCAGTATTATCACCCGTTTCCCTGTGTGTCAGTCAGCGTGAGCGAACTATCGTCCTAAATAATATCTTGTTTCCGTTTCCCGGTTGCCTGGCCTAAACCACCAAACCAAATCACAACCAAATTAAACGAACGAACGATCATGTGAATCATGTGGTAAGTTACAGGCGGCCACCACCACCACCACCAACAACAAATTTAGATCAACCAAAAAACCAATTCAAAATAGATCGAATATGATTGGTCGGCGTGTGTGTGTCCACAATGAATGGTGGTGATAGCCAATGGCTTCGATTTTGTTGTTGGTTGTTGTTGTTCTCGTTGTCGTCGATGTCGATGTTGGATGAAGCCATTTCTTTCTTTCTGTTGGCTCTTCCTCGTTGAGAGGTTAGTTGATTGTTGTTGTTGTTGAAATGGTCGAGATATTATCATCATCATCATACAAATGTGATTGTGATTTGATTTAGATTGTTGTTGTTGTTGATGGAAATTGCTCTCTTTTTTTGGCGTTTGTTCGCCATGAAAATTTTGTCTTGTTAACAAAACGTTAACATTTTTGTTGGCGAGGAAAAATCAAAGGAAAACCCACCATACGAATAGGCACACATCGAAGGGGACAGGGAAAACATCTGAAACAACATTGACCATCATCATCATCATCATATGATTATCATCATCATCATCATGGTCATTGTTGTGGTCCAACCACCACCACCATGATGATAATAATCATATGATGATGATAATGGTTGTCACTGACTGTTCAATTGATGAACGTGAATCAATCGAACAGTCATCCCAGTCAGAACCGTGCTTGTGTTTCTCTCGCCGCTACCAAACGCCATTGATTTATGTGTACAGTTATTTGTCTCCTTGTCTGGCTCTTTGATTAATTGGTTGGTTGATTAGTTGGTTGACTGGCTGACTGGCTGGTTGGTCGCTTGCTTGTGTTTTTGAAATTAATTGTTAATTACATTCGACATGATGATAATTTGTGCTCGTGTCCATAGGACACACTTACACACACACGGAGAAGAATTCATAAATTATCTTCTTTTGAAAAATTCATCGTGCTGTTGCTTGTTCTTCGCTTGGTCAATCGGCATCAACCCAAAATGTGGACCACGAAAAGGTAAGGTGAAACACGTTACGTTTGAATTTTGATAGAGAGAATCACATCGTCGGTTATTACCATAACCTATGATTATGATTGGTCGGTTGGTGTGTGTGTGTGTTTGATTTTAGCTTGTTGTGCTTTAAAATTTAAAATTTAAATTTTTTAAAAATTTTAAAATTTTATGAGAATTTCACACTCTCCTCTGCCTGTCTGTGTGCCTGCTTGCCATCATTTTTAGTATATTTTCATTCCAAATGTGTTAGTGTGTGTTTGATTTGATTTGATTTGATTTTCAATGGCACGGCAGCGAATCTCTCTCGGTGTGATATGGATGATTATGATCA